>JABCKV010000134.1:15735-47237 GCA_018282005.1 Asterophora parasitica
TATCTCTGCATGTGAGTTTCAATCACCGGCTTACCGGCCCGTTTGTTGAAACCACGGTTGACCTCGAGGGAATCGCGCTCCTCCAAGCGCAGAACGCAACCCCCTCGTCTGGTTTGCCATCCTTGTATTTGGTGTCTTTGTGTTCCCCCCATACTCCCGGTGTCCAGGACCTCAAAGTTGTCTCCCTCGAACTAGGAAGTAGTACTCCTTCTCTGCCCGCAAGACTCGGCCCATATTATTCTCGCTTGAACTGTCACCTCCGAGTCTGTAACAGATGCGTAGTATTGGCCCCGCACCGGTCTTACCCAGGACTGAGGACGTCAACACCATCCGGGCCCTCGATCGAACGGGTCATGGGGTGGACGCTCAGAATTTCGGCTAGAGAGCCCTCACACAAAACCGCTCTTGGAGAAGCTTAATTAATTGCGCGTTAGGCCTCGTGGTGTGTTGTCTGAGTCGGGCGCGACGTGCTCTGTTACATGGAACGCGACAGATCTAGGTCCTCGCTCCTCCAAGCGCAACTCGGACCCTCGGGTTATTTGGTGTCTTTTCCCCCACATTCATCCTGTTCTTTTGGTCTATATCACGGTTACGGCGATGTCAAGATGGTAGCCTACCGGCTCCATCGTCACGACCCCTCTATACCTCTAGCCAACTCTAATTCTTCTGGTGATTCGCGCCGCCACCGAACGCTCCATGCCCCATCTCAAGTTATCGATCATGAACCTGGTGTCGTGCCGTGTAAGGAAGCATGGCGCCACTGCTGGATCCGGAATCACAGCTTCACGACGCGCATTTAGGGCAAGTCAAATACATATGTTTTTGCTGCCGCCATCGGCCTCCTCGTCGTCGTCGCCGTCCCCTTGCCAAGAGCGCACTGTATCATGAGCATGACGGGGATCGATCTATGAGTATCTGCCAAGTAATGCATTGGCTTCACTAAATTGAAATAAGATACTGTGGTAATCCACGTCTCGAGTCGCGCGTTAAGTTGCAATTGGGACTCTAAATTGTTGATCCGGGCCAGCATCATCATCGTGCGCGTCGCGATTATCGCAATCAGTGACTGGGACCCAGGCCCTCCGTGTCGCAAGTTCATGATCAACGCGTGGCCCGAGTCGGACTCATCTCTGCAAAGGCGATTCATGTCAGAGGGCGGACTCGGGCCATGAGCGATAATTCGATTTCGACCGTGCGCACGGCGATGAATGATTACTAGATGTTGAGCAATCGATTTACATCACACTTGAAACTTGTTACTTACTTGCGGCCTCTAATTCTACTTCCGGACCTCAAGGATCGGGACACATGAACATGCCCAGGCGCAGTAGTCAAATACTTTGAGCATGTGTATGCCAGATCTAAGGCAAACTGTAACACTAGTCAAATAGTTTATAGGCAGAGTCCAACGCCGCTCGGAGGTACACGAGGCAAGCTACATATGTATCTTGTTTGATCATGATCTGCCACCAGTGAGTGGGCCAAGGCTAGCTAACGTTGTTCAGCTGTAGTGCCCATGATCCAGAGCCGCAGACTCAGTCCCCAGTCCTACGTTGTCGCAAGCCGCAACAAGATTCACGCATCGCGCGCGACCGACCGACATCCAAATGCAATGCTGATCATCGGTCCTCGAGGCGTCGATGGTCAAGATCGTGGCTCGATGACGGACACCTGTCGAGATCTCTCTGTCGTCGGTGGTCGATGTGGACCAGACTATCGGGTCTTATGGGCCATCCACATGGAGATTCAGGACAGATGTGGGCATGGGAGCGCCACGAGGCGACGCGTAAGCCTCTTGAAATTGAATCCGGACACGGGAGTGTGGAGATCGTAGACTACCGGCGGGAAAGAAGCTTGAAGCTTGCTGCATAGAGTACGGCGGATATGAGCGGCGACAATGCAGGGAGGGGGTACATAGGTGGGAGGTAACAAGGACAGGATAGATAATACATAGAGGAAGTTGTCAGGCATACAGCCCCCGCTTCGTGAATAGCGCGTGGTGATGATGTATTTCCGAGTTGTTTGGATGCATGTGTGGCGCGGCGGGGTGGATGGCGTCAGAATGCGAGGCGACGAGTAGTTGTAGTAGAACTGGAATGGGCCGCGTAGGGCTAGGACTTGAGGGTGTTACGGAGAGAGAGTAGGGGGTGCGCGTGCCGTTAAATCCGATCGACGGTGTTACCATATTGGCGAATAATTTTCAGGGATCAAATTGGCTGTTGCCTGCACTCCCCAAAACACGGCCAGTCTGGATCTAATCGCACGCCCATGTTCAGTACTAGATGCAACAAAATCGTTTCTACAGTGGGTGAAGCAGTCTAGTCTTCTTGCAGCCGCTAACCCTGCGCAGTGCTGCCCAAAATGCCGTCTCCTCCCACCATAAGCCTCGACGACGAGGAAGACATCTGCCCTGTCTGCGATGGCGAGTGTACTTGTCGCCCCACTCCGCCCACTGCGCCCCTCTCCATGTCCCAGCTCAGCGCTCTCCACGCTGCTGCACCCGCTGCACCCCCAGTGCCTGCCCCAAAACCCCTCAAGATAAAACTCACAGTCCCCCCCAGCATTCTTGCCAAGCGCCGTCACGCTCCAGCTGCAGACCCAGCCCTTTTCTCCGCCCCATCCACCTCTTACCTCCCCCAGCAACCCAAACGACGCGGACGCCCCCCCAAAGCCGTCGTCGCCGCCCGCCAACTCGCCTCACACACCAAGAAACTCATCCCCCCAAGACCCCGCCCCAAATCCACCAAAAAAGCCCCCAAGCGCCGTCGCGTCGTCTCCTCCTCCGAATCCTCCCCTTCAGAGTCCGACCTCAGCGATCTCGACCACCACTACCACACCCACCCTCACACCCACCCTTCACCCCAATTCCCCACCTTTGTATCCGCCAGCGCCATCTCCTCCCGCGCCTCCTCCAGCTCCGCCTCATCAGACTCGGAAAGCGATCTCTTCGATGACAGCGATTCCTCCATCCAGGCCGAGGAGGAAAACTTTATCGTATCCGAGATCCAGGATCGTGCTCGCGTGCGCCGCGACCACCACCACCAACACAAGGACAACGCATGGGTCATCCGTGCCCGCAAGAAGAGCGTCGGGCCCAGCGATCCAGAGATGGGTCCTGACGACGACGACATGGACGTCGACAGCGATGCCACCGTCGACGCCGACGTCGAGCAGGACGTCGGTGGTGACGACGACCTCGATCAAGACGACGACGACATGATCACCGGCGCCGGCTACAGCGGTCTCGCCACCGGATGGTCCGACGACGACGCCGAAGAGGAATCCTCCTTTGACGCCGACCTCTTTTTCGCCAACCTCTCCGACTCGTCCGCCGACGGCTCTTCCTCCGACCACGCCGACCACGAACAGGACCCTTCTGTAGACGCCGACAGCTCTGACATGGACTCGAGCATCACGACCCTCCCCGCCCCACCCCCCGAGTTCGAGGTAACCGAGGGCTGGGACGGCTCCATCGTGTTTACCAACGGCGCACACCACTCCCTAAGCGTGCTCGACCACGACTTTGAAGCCCACGCCGCCTCACTCGCCGAGACCTCCTCCACCCCCGGCTCCCCCGCCCACTCTTCCGGCGGTAACTCCAGCTCCGACGACGACAACGTGGATATGGACCTGATGTCCGACGCCGGCTACGAGCGCGAGCACGAGGGCGACGGTGGCGAAACCACCGACGAAGAGCTAGTCGGCGACGACGATCTCCCCAACGAGCGCGCCATGCGTCTATTCAACCTTCCCTTTTCCGTGAGCGCCATCAACCCCTTGAGCACCATGAGTCCCGCCGTGTCCCCGGGCCCGCGTGACCGGAAACCGTTCCCGTTCGCCTCATCGCGCCTCGACTCGCCCAAACCCGCGGACATCCTGAGCGGCAAGGTCCACGCGTTTTGGGACGCTGACGAGTCGGAGGACGAGTTTGATTGTGACGATGCGGCGACGACGACGAAGAGCAGTGGCGCGTCGAGCTGGGGCGGCGGGCCGAGGAGGGGCGTGTTCGTGCCTAGTGGGGAATCCAGGCAGGCGATCATCGATGATACGAAAAAGGATATTCCGAGCCCGCACCCGCGTTTCCGCCGGCGGAGGGGGGGCAACAATAACCTCTTCTCGCACTCGCATTACAAAACTGTAAGCACCATCCAATCATCTGTTATTGATCTAACTCGTACACAGGTCGAGCACCTCCTCCAGCGTCATCTCGCCTCGTCCCAGCACCTCCAATCACCCATCGCGCCCCCCAGCCCCTTCGGCGGCGGAGACGACGCCACCCCGCTCGCCCTCTCCCCCGAGCTAGCCCACGCCGAGCTCATCGACCTCAACGACGTCCTCGAAGCCGCCTTCCTCGACCCCGACCCACCCTCCGACTCTCAAGACACCGACTCGGGCGCTCCTCCCTCATCATCCTCGCGCTCCCACAACCCCACCACCACCACCACCCCACCAAGCAAACCGCAGCACCTGCGGAGCCTCAACCGGTGGGACGTCATCTCCGTCGGCGCGTTCCGCCAACAGTCGCGCGCCGCCGCCGCAGGTGATGGGTGGGGCTCCGGGACGGATGGCGGGAAGGACTATACGAGCATGATGAAGAGCAGCCCGCTCAGTACCATGCTATGGCAGAACAAAGCTGCTATTGGGGGGAGCGGGAGCGGGCGCGGGCGCTCGCGGAAGATGAGTCTCGTCATCTCGCCGGTGATACTCCCTGTGCGCGACGGGGACCGTACGCCCACCAACAATAACAACATGCGGTCCCAACACCACTCCCACTCCCACCAGCAGCATCAGCAGCACCTGCCGCCGCCCCCGCGCAACGAGTACCCGCCCCAGAAGAGTCGCAAAGAGCTACGGAGGGAGCGGAAGCTTAAACGGAAGAGCTACGGCCCGACGCACCATGCGCATAATCACCACCAGCACCATAGTCACCACCACCACCCGAATTCAAAGTCGCGGAGCAGCAGTGCGGCGCAGAGGAGCAATTTTTTTGTGGGGAGCGTGCCACCGTTGAACCTCTAGATGAGCTCAGTGTTCGGTTCCGCTATCTTCACTTGCTTATCCATCCACCCATTTACCTTGGTATATATTGCATTCTCTCTCTTTCCCTCTCTCTCATCATCATCATCATCCAAGAAACGTCTCTTGCATCCCCTTCCATTCCCTCTCCTCCCACCCCATCCCAATTTCCATTTTACATAATCAATGACAATGTTCACTCAGATGTATCTACACGTGCATTGTGCGATCCCCATCCCATCCCATTTACCTTGAAATTTTCCACCACCCGTGATACATTCCTCCATCCTTCCCTTGTTCTTGTTCTTCGCCCTCTCAACTTTTGATTTCTGAATATGCATCCAATCTCTCCCACACACAAACACTCAACACTCTCTGCGAATCCGATACTCCCATACTCCCATACTCACCCCTGTTGTTTGTTATACCGCCGCACTGGTGGCGTTACTTTAACACCAACCTGTAACGAACTGAAATGATTATTATTGTATCTCCCAATTTCTTGCAAACTTTACAGTGTGTGTGCTATGTACAGAGTCCGAGTCGATTATGCTGCATCATACAGTATGCACGGGATGATAATCAAAGTCATCGCGCCTGCTTTGGCTTGATACACATGAGCGCGTGGCTATCAAACTCTTCAGACTCCGCGCTACACCCCGTCAGCTCCGTCCGCCGCGCGCGTCCCATCGCCACGAGCTCTTCCAGCGTCGTCAAGCTCCCAGTCAAGTTGAGCACAGGCAGCGCATCCCACTCCGGCAGTGCGCCTCCGGGCATATCCAAAAGTCCAGGCCCAGAAGAAGTGCCATATGGCGTCAGTGGCATCAAGGGCACAACAAACAGCTTCTGCTTCTCCTTCGTGCGGACCTTGACGTGCGAGCCGACCTCGAGGTGGTTCGTCGACAGCGATACGAACTCGGGGTAATTCGGGTACAGCATCACGTACCCCCGAAGGTACGCCAGCTCGATAAAGTACTTCTTCCACGACCGAGTCCATTTGTTCGAGCGCACGTTTGGGACGATGTGCTGGTCGTACATGACTGCGTGTTCGGACTTGCCACCGATGGGCAGCCGCAGCGAGAGGTAGGCGTGGAATTCGCGCCAGTGCTCGGGGAAGTAGATGGCGCCCCAGCTGCAGGGTATAGGGGAGAGGTACGGCGTGGTTGGGTGGGGGAGACCGCTTGCGGCGAAGAGGTCGCGTGCGTTGAAGAGGCGCCGGCCTTGTGGGGGGAGTTCGACGTTTTTCTGCTGGTAGAGGCTTATTCCGAATATGCGAGGGGATCGATTGCTGCGATCGCCGTATCTGTGGATCATCGCTCATATGAGAACCTAAGAAGACAATCAATAAGAGATAGTCGCGTTACCTGTAGCGAAGGATCGACATCTTGGCCCACGCGTAGAATAAAGGAGAAAGCTCCACGTCGTCTTCCAGAAGTAGTCCATATGTGTCGTTCGAGCGCGGGTACCATGATTCGACTACAGCCGGAAGAAGTCCGCCTTGGATTATGCGGTGATGAAGAAACACAGAACCGTGACTCCATGTCAAATTCTCGGCCATCTTCATTGTTTCCGTGTCGGATGATTGTTCGAGGTTCAAGCGAAGGTTGACATCGTCGCCGAAAAATAGCCCATTTGAGAGAGAGGCCAATAATCGCGCCAAAGAACGAGGTCTGTCCTTGGTAATAATGCTAACATCGATGCGAGGTATGTGCCAATCTACGGGTTTCATCAGCAAAGGCATTCGGTGGAAGAGACGGACAGCAAACTTCGCCATTCGACAAGCGAAAGCGAGCTCATCCATGCCGAGTGATGAATGTCTGCCCGGGAAAGTTGGATGAGCACAGCAGCTGTCCCGGAGGTATTGAACACGTTCGTAAGCCACTTCTCTTCGCGAAGAGACAGAACAACATCGGCCTGAGACGCAAATGTCCGAAGCCAACCCAAATGTCGCGGCGACTGTAGATGAGACGGCGCAGTGAACACGGAAACATATGACAGAGTGCAGAGGTCCGATGTGAATTGCCGTTCTTCCTTTTCCATGGTGCTCTCCTTGAGGTCGCCATAGACACACAACTGTACGTGGTAGCCTTGCAATTGCAGCATACATGCGAGTGGATTCAGATGACGAAAATCATCGAACCTGGGAACAAGAAACACAAAGACAGCCCGATTGCGAGCAGTCGCATTCAAAGGCTCCCCAGAATAGACGGATCCTGTGTAAAGCGGGTCAAGCGCCGGAAGAGGAGCTTTCTCGGGGCATATTGTAGTGCCTTCAAGCGCGAACTGGAGTGGGAGAGCGGTGGGACCAGAACCAAGGACGATTGCGCCGGGTTCGCGCCCAGACTTGGCCAGATGCTTTCCCAGGGCCGACCACATATCCGTTGTTCTGTGGTGAGGGAAGATAGCGGTGGCCGCGGGCAGGACAAATGGCGGAAGTAGATACGATGCCGATTGAGCGTTTCTGTTTGATAAGACAGCAGTGCTTTCCGAAGTACCAGAGAAACGGACGCCTTTAGGACCAAAAGGTATTGACACAGCCGGCGGGTTGAGGAGCAGATTTCGTGTGTAGTTGGTTTCGCGAGTCAATCCTTCCTGGTCCATAATCAATACCCATTCGGTCGAAGCTTGGGCAGCGGCGCGGATGATGTTAACGTCCTGATTAAGACCAGTGGTTGAAGCCTGCAGCAATATGTCTGGCGCGTCTATTCCAGAGGTGACGATTCGTCGAAGCACCAAGCGAACCTCCGATATGATATATTGCGGGCATAGGAGGAATATTTCGCGGAGGCGCGATGGTTCGAGTAGCGTCGCAAGAGACCCTTCGAGAGATGCCAATGAGGCCCTGGACACCGGAAGTATTGCAGTCAACGAGTATTCGGGTATTGTGGGTGGTTTCGAGTTGGCATTGAATGCACTAGTGAAATTGGAATACGAGTTATCCCGGTCGTGCGAGGTAGTGACGATGGAACCGGTATGTTGCAGTTGTACGATCTCGATACCAGAGTGCGCCTTCCGTACCCGTGATATAGACCAAAAGAACAGGAAAACTGTGGGGACAAAAAGACACCAAATAACCCAAGGATAGTGAAAAAGACGCGGCTGTTTCGTTCTGCGGGACATTGATGGTTGTGCAAGACGTTCAACAAACGGGCTGGTAGGCCGGTGCTTGAAACTCACACGCACAGACATACGCGGCCACGCGTCTGTCACGTTACAGATCACGTCGCGACCCATCACGCACTCGCAGCTCCCTTCCACGACACACCAGAAGGCCAACCTGCGTACCCAAACGCGCAAATGTTACTCTAAAAGAGCTAGCAGCTCTAGCGCTGGCGCTCGGGTCATAACTCTGAAGTGTCAGCCCAGGTGCCAAAGTGGACCAAACACTGAGGTTGCGCCACGGGTTACTTATATAACTCTGGCCAGCCACTCGCTTCGTTCCCCACTTTCCTTTCTCCAACACCACCATCACCCCTGTTTACCACTTCTCCCTCTTTCCTTTCTTAATCCTCTCATCTGCTGACTTACTTATTACCTTCTATGTTCTGATCTCTGCGTCGCCGGTCGGACTCCCACTACTGCCACCAAAGTCCCACTCGCCGCTGCTGAGTCGCGCACTCCGCTGCTGGACTTGCACTCGCCTCTGCTGAGTTGCACTCGCCGCCGTTGGATCTCACTCGAGTCGACGATGTACGTCGTCAGCCACCCCACCTAGGCCCATTTGTTCTAACTTCTTCCTTCCGTAGCTCATCCTCGTGGTAATCACTGTTGTCCAAGTTGCGCGCCATCGTCGATGGTGTTCCCCGCTGAGTTGCGCTCGCGTTGCTGGACCTCGTGTTCGCCTCGGCTCTTTGTGTATTCGCTGCTGCTGGAGTCTCATGTTCGCTTCGGCCCCCTGTGTACTCGCTGCTGTAGTCGCGTTCGCGCTTGCTGGAGCGGCGGTTTGAGTGGTCCTTGCCGCTGAGGTGAACTCGCCGCCGCTGGATGTCACTCGTCGCCGATGACGTCCTCTGCCTCCGCCCAATATGGATCTCGATGGTGAGTACATCTTTATCTGCAATCTACCACAGCTACGGCCCGCAAGATTGGGCTTGTGCACCGTTGCTCAAGTTGGACGTCATCGTCTCGATGGAGCCGCGCTCGCCCTTGAGGACTCACTGCCTCTGGAGTCTCGTGTTCGTCTGTGTCGTCTGTGTACTCGCTGCTCCTGGAGTCTCGTGTTCGTCTGGGCCCTCTGTGTTCTCACTGTTGCTGGATCGCGTCTACCGGCGCGGCGGTTTGAGTGGTCCTCGCCGCCACTGAGACTTTCGCTCTCGCTGCTGCTCGAAGTGAACTCGCCGCCGCTGGATGTCACTCATCTTCGAGGGCGTCTTCTTCCTCTGCCCAATATGAATTTCGACGGTGAGTACGTCTTCCTCTGCAGCCTGCCACAGCTACTTATACCGTTTCCTTAATATGGCCCGCAAGTTTGGGCGTGTGCGATCCTCGAGGAGTCCAGCTGAGGCGATGCTTTGCCCTGCTTAAACCTCGGCGGTGACTACATATTTATCCGGAGCTTCGGCAGCTACTTATACCGTTCCGTAATATGGCCCGCAAGAGTGGGCTTGTGCGATCGGGCGAAGTCATCGAGGAGCCTTCCGGTTTACTAGGCGATTCTTTGCCCTGCCTTTGAGGGTGAGTAAAAGTTCTTTCGCCACTGATACCGCTTCTCTTCATGACCTCAGGGCGCGGGTATGATTATGTATACCCAGGTTAATCGTACACGTGAGATGTTGTTGAGGAGCCCGAGGGTCAGTGAATCAGGTCAGTCGCGGTCCTTGCTTCAAGATCAAAAGCTCATTGCATGTTGTCGGCAGTGGCGTCCCCTTAGGTGAATAGCCTCTCTCTTGCCTCGGGGTTCCCGCTATGCGATATCGACCACATGCCGTTTCGGACGCGCCCCCACGTGAAGCTCATCGCCACGAGCAGTACGATGTCAGAACGCAGCTGAAACTGTGGCGCACCAATTTCTTTAATGACGGAAACGCTGACGGCTTCCCGAGGACCACTCAGGCCTCAGGTTTGGCAATATTGAATGTCATCGTGCCAAAAAAAATTCGGCTGCTGTGTTCTGCTTGATTACCTTGACCAGAGGTCGTCCTTAATTTCCCAAGAATAGCCGCTGGCCATTGACTCTAGGCTCGGCGACATTATCCAAGTACACCCTACGGTGATTCAATATTCAGACCTAGAACCAAATGCATACCTTCCTTTCATATCCAGGTATGGAAGCCTCCTAGCACCAGCAGTATCTATAGCATCTCAGGTTATCGGCGAACAGATCGTCGGAATTGCAGAAGACGAACCTCTCGTTGAGAAGCCAAGCTACCTGGCTTGGCTTCTCTTCTCCGTACCATTTGAAAGCCGACAAATGTTCATCTCGTGGAGAGGTCATGCCCAGTCCCACGACAGACTGCAGGTACTCTGGCAGGTTGTATATCTCGATCTTTTCCATGCCCTGTCTCCTCGCAGCTTTCGCCACCTGCTCGAACAACTTGCCAAAGTCCTCAGGCCGACTGCCCACCCGTGTGATCAGGAGCGTTTTAGGCCCGGGCCCACGCGCGTCGAGTGTCCAAGTGGCAAACGTGCTAGGCAACGCTTCCGAAGTGCTTGGCTCAGCCTTAATTCCCCAATGTTCGTTGCGGGGTACCAGCTGGTCCAGGAAGTGCTGATTTCGTCGGTGTTGAAACGCCGCGACTCCCTTGTTGGGTAAAAACACGAATGAGGCTTGAAAGTTGTCAGGCAAATTCAAATTGGATGCGATGTGATCGGCGTCCTTCTCCCAAAGAGCCAAAACCTCAGCCTCGTCCAGCCATGTCCAGCCAGGAGCCGCCTCGTCGTCTGAGTTGGGGCTTTCGTGAGGGACATCCCAGATGGTGGATACGGCATCCCTCACAACCCATCCCTCTTGATCAAACGTAGGACCACAGCGCTTATAGAATTCCGGCCCCACATCGCTCCAAAGTGCCGAGAACCACCCATCGCCTGCGCGTGCTACTCTGGAAGGAGGGGTGCCCCATGCCTCGGGAAAGTCCTTGGGCAGAAATTTCTCGTCTGATATGACCCAGTGTAGCAAGCGCATCATATGGCGCGCATACCCATTTCCTCGTAGAGATGACGGCGTGAAGACGGATGCGATCCCGTAACCAGTTTCATTCCTCGGGGAATCTTTCAATGAGGACTGTTGCCAGACAAGGCCCTCGCGGCGGAACCTATGAGTGTGTAAGCAGGGTTATTGACGCCCTATAGACAAAGAAAACACACACACGTTTCGCATGAGGACACAAACGCTTCCACAGAGGTTGGATTATCCCGGGGTGCCAGAACCCTTGAGAAATCGTATCATATATCATGAGAGATGAAATGAGGTTCGCGACAGGTATGAAGTGTACCAAGTAATAAGCCGTCCGTTCTGAGCATTCTCGTGCTTATCTGTAAACGCATCTCGCGCTAGGTACTCCTCCTCTGTCATGCCCTTACCCCAATTTACATAGGTGCGCCTTCTTGATGCGGCGACTTGTTCGGATGTTGCAACGAAAAGAGAGAGGGACGAGAGCGCGATAGTCATTATAAGGTTGTGAAGATCGACGTCGGTGGAGGGAGTTTGGACTCCCTGTCAGTGTTGTCATCGATTGGTGATGATCTGATACCGGCCCGCTTGATCATCTGCTTTTGGTATGTCTTCGCCACATCAATTGTCCCGCAATGAACATTCCTTCGCCCAAGCAATGAATTATGCAGTACTTGTTGTGACGTTTCTTTCTCAACTCCTGGTCTGTTGTGGCTCACCATTTTCCTGAATAACTTGCATTTATTTATTTGTCAAGCTGTTCAAAATATGCCCACAATATTGTGCGCAAATTCGAGGAATCCATCCATCCATCCCCAACAAGCAACAAATGCCCACCAAGAATTGCAAATGCTTCGACATTTGAGATATTTTCACTGTGCGCAGCGCAACTTGAAGCAATACACGTGCGATAAAAAGTTACAATGGTCAGTATGATAATGGTACACATCCACTCAAGCAACACCTCTCAGCCCATCCCTTACCGCACTTCTCTCCGCGAGCAGTGCCACTATCTGCCACCGCTGATCCCTGACCTCACGATCCTTCAGCAGCGCGACGTCGTGGTGATTATCACCCACGACGTCTGTCTCGCCGAGCGCCAAACGCATAGCGGTCGCGGATCTGTTTGGGAGGTCCGCAGGGGCGAGGGTGAAGAGCGTCTGGAAGGCGGACGGGGAGAGAACAGGTGCAGGACGGTGGTGGTTCTGTGCAGATGTCGAGGGTGAGATAGAAGAGATGGCGTTCGAGGCCGATGTCAGGGTAAGGGCGTGCGTAATCAACTGCTTGAGCTTAGCCTGGATAAGGTGTTGGTCAAACACAAAAGGGATTGAAGGATATGAAGGACAAACCTCGCAGGCCAGGTTCATGAGCGAGGAGACATTGCGCGCTGGTGTACCGAGATTGTTCTGTGCCGAGATGAGGTTCATCCGTTCCGCAATATGATTCAACGTCGGTGCACGGCTTATGGAGAACAAATGAACTGGGAGACGGCTCCCAGGTGCCTCTGGAAGGGCGTTAGTCACTTAAGGAGTGGCACAAAGGTGCAGCACGCACCACCACGCTCCGGGAGCAGAACGACGCCGCGTTCACTGGCAATCTCGTCTGTTGGCAGATGTGCGGCAGATGCTTCCGTCGTCTCGAGTGTGCGCAGCCGTTCCCGCTCCCGCTTGCCCACGCCTAGTGTCCACCGCTTAAGCCGAGTTGAACGCAGCATCTGGTTGTAATCATCCGTTCGACGGCGCTTCAGTGGCGGCTGCTTGTGCACTGGGGGAGGCGCTGGTATGTTGGGAGGTGGATGCCGGTGTATAGTCGAGTCGAAGAGCGAGATTATGAGCGCATTGTGCAGTTGCACGAGCGTCGGCGCATCAAGCAACTGGCGCACGGTATCGTCGAACTCGGAGCGCGACGAGAGGCCGCTCACAAAGTTCTTGAGGGCAGTGAAATAAGGCTCAGCAGTGGGACCGAGCTGCTCCGTCAATGTCGCCTTGATCCTCGACGTCGACGACAAAGACATCAAGGCCTTGAACACGTTGTTTGCCAATGTCTACAACTACTACTAATACACAATAGCTAATGTTTACGTAATGCTAATACAAGTTGCGCCTCACTCTAGAAAAACGCGTCGAGCATTCGTCCAAAGAGCGAACGCGATCCTGTCGAAGTCTCCTCTGAAGCAGAAGGCTCTGACGAAGCACCCGGAGTGGCCTCTACCGCATTCTTGTTGCTCCATACCACTCGCCCGCGCCCGTCGGTCACGAACGGAGGCTCAGCTGCAGGCACTGATTGAGCAGGCTCCTCGTGTGCTGCATTAACACCCACGTCATGGTGCTCCTCTTCCTCGGACTCATCATTTGCCTCATTGCTTGACTCCGAATCCGAATCCTCCTCATCCACCGTCGTCTGGCCTCTCCCAACCACGGTGGTGCTGAACCTGGAACTCGCTCCGGCGGCGAAAGGCGGCTGGGTGGAGGTATGCGGTGGGAAACGCGTGTGCGGGGTGCCTCGCAAAAAGTTGAACGCGAAATCAAAGACCCTCTCAGCTCTGCTCACGTGCTCCGACGGGTCGTCATCGGAATCTTCATCGCTATCTACGCCTTCATCGCTCGAGTTGGACACGCTTTCAAGCGCCGGAAGCTCATCCTCATCATCCTGGGAGGTCTCGATAGGTATTAAGGGCGGTGGAGGCGCCTCCGTGGTCTCGGTGGGCTCGAGGGGTGGCGGAAGCGTATCTCCCCTTTCAATGGGCTCGAGGGGTGGCGGCGGCGATTCGTCGTCGTGTCCTCCTCGTGCGAGTGTCCCCAGCATATGATCGGCCTGCCAATTGCATTGAATAAAAGAACTTTCAGAGAGTATGTTTGCCGGACGCACCAACAACTCCAAGCGCCCCATAAGATCCACATTCCCCGCGGGGTTAGCCTCAGGTGTGAGATCATTCCATCCCCACCCACCATCGAATCCTTCGCCATCCGCTGCAAGGTCCCAGTCTGATGCCGGAGCAAGCGTCCCGGGAACGACAACGGGCCTGACGGTATCTGAATTCCGCGATGTCTCAATACGCTGAAGCTGCGCCCGAATCGCCGATACCGCACCAGCAACCATCTCTATCCTTGCCTCATTCAAATTCACGGCTCTTCGCGATCTTGCCCTCCCTCTTCCTCCGCGCCCACGTCCGCGCCCAGCACTTCGGTTCGTCTCCAACATCTCATGCACCATCTGATCAAACATGTTCATCGCGATGCTCCCCGCCATGTTGATCGCCTGGATCTCCTCCTCCGAGCCTTCGGGCGGAAGGAAATCGAGGAAGGGCGACGTCCCGTCGAAGATTTCACCGGGTCTCGTGTGGCCCCCCATCCGGCGTTTCCATGTCTGTAGAAGAATATGAGTGACTTGAAGTTGAGGCGGCGTGGGCCAAACACACCCGCATACTGGCGGAAATCCCAGATGAGAAGACATGTGGCGTCCCGTCTTCATTGAGATGCTGATAGAAACATTCGTTTCCAAATGGGCAGAGAGGCGGCTTCGTGGGATGCTTCTCCTTTGAGGCCGCAAAGTGCCTGGATGGAACGGGTTACAAGGCTTGCATGCAGCGACGAAACAAATGATACGCACTTGCAGGGCACTTTGCCCATGGTGTCCTTGTACCTCTGCACAGATTGAGCCTTCTCCTCCTGCCCATCTTTGAAGAATCGTGACGATGGAATAATATAACGACATGCAGCGCGGCACATCGGGCATTTCTTGATGTTGGTGGTATCGCTGCCCTTGCCTGCGGGATCGCGCCATTTACGGATGCACTAAATTGAATCGGACATCGTGAGCGATACATTGAGGTTGAAAGAGAATTGGAGGCGACGAACGTCGATGCAGAAGATGTGGCTACATCCGCCTATGAACAACGACAAGTGTTAGTTAGGATCATTGGAGAAGACAGAGAACCAGGACGCACCGAGGAGACCATACGTTGTAGGTTTCTCAAAACAAATGCTACACGCCTCATCATCCTCCGAATCTGAACTGCCTTCCGTCACCGGCTCCTTGTCGACGACATGTAAGAACCAGCACTTATCGCCCCTCCTGCAGAAGCCTATCACAATTAACGGAGTCAGATTACATCACTCAGCATTGATAACCTTGCAAATCAAAACCAACCTTCAGCGTAGTACCGGCAGCGTTTGGCTCGGTCGAACGGCGTTAGCGCCGCAGGGGTCGAGCCCGACGGGTCAACCGCCGATTCGGGTGTGTGCAGGAATTTGCAGGAGTTTCCGGCGAAGCAGCCTCGTGAGGTTGTGTAGTACTTGCAGACGCCCCGAGCTTTAGAGGTAACTGGGCGATGCGTCAAGGTGTCGTTCATGGAGAACGGGATGCTCGTGCTCAAGCCGGTGATTCAGGCCAAGAGGCGTGATTACGTGATCCATCAATCCAGCCGCACTCCAAGGACTCTTGCCTTCACATTCTGGTATCGAGACTATGCATGTACCTCCATGTCAAATAATTCCGTGTCTAAAATGAAACGATCTCCAACATGTCGTCGTCCTATTGTGAGGTGTCCACTGTCAAGCCTTGGAAACACGGAAACGCAGCGATACACCCACCAGGACAACGACCAGACAGTCCTCTGAAATCATGTACTCAGTGTAGGTCGGATAGGGGTTTTTGAAAGTGCTGATACTGTACGGCAAGGATGTCACAACATCCTTGTAGAAGAGATTAATGCCATCCTCCGAGACGTCGTTATAGCTGACGGAATCAGCAACATTCCTTGTTTCAAGTTTCTTGTCAGAGGTTCTCGCGATCCCTGACCTGCGTCTCACCGCCGGCTGGTGGAAATCCCACACTTCAATGTCAGAACCCATGTCGTGCGGAATGACGACTTTAAGGCCATGTACATAGCAGAACCACGTGTCCGAGATCATTCTTGGTACCATGCGGGTGTACATTGGGCCCCATTCCTCCCATGAAAAGATGTAGGCAGGAGGCGTTGGAGAACAGACAAGGGAGAGGAGCGAGGAGAAATGAATGAATAGCATCAGGTCTGGATAAGGCGGAATAGAAGTGATCGTTATCACATAGATGCGATCGTTCCAGGATGTGGTGAATGGGGCATTCTTGCAGTAGGCGAATTCGGAGGGAGAGGAGCATTCGGTGCGGATGGAGAGGCAAGGCCTAAGGGGCTCTTCGTGTAAGCCAAATGATGGTAATTTGAACGACCACCATTTATCAGCGGTCCAATGCGACCAATGTGATTCCGATACCTCTGTCAGCTTGAAATTGAAAGGTAGCTCATTGATGTCGACCACATCCAATGAGAAGGTGTCCGAATTGTGTAAGGGGTCCATTTCATGGAGCCAGCACATCCCCAGCAATAGTAGGTTTTCGGTTAAGAATGAGAACGCGCGAATGGGTCCGGTCAACAACTTCAAGCCGCATGTGTGAACGAGATGCAAAAAACTAATGATCATGTTGACTGACGCCTACCGATTCAGTTTTTCCAGATGTCCAGTTCCAAATTCCAAGTTCGCTAATCCAATAAAGGAGCGGCGGATGGAATGCGGACGCTTCGATAGCCTGTACCATAACCGCAATACGACCGCCGCAGATGTGCACAGCATACCAGTCAGGATCAGCATTTAGCAAGCCAATGCGATGAGTGATTTTCGCTTGCGGTGCACCGAGATGTTGCAGGCCGGTGGACATAGAACGGAGGTGGATGTGAAGCAATTCGTGCGTCCCAGGTCTGCCAACATCGCGCGTCAGAGCCCTGTTTGTATAAGCAAGAGCTGAACATGCATACATAATTGTTTCGCGTTCCAGCAAAACCAGTAGGTCCTGAGATCTGTCCGTCGCGAAATCTCTGATTCTGAAGTCAAATCCTTCGAGTCCCCATTCGTGTTTCTCGATGCCGCGCAGCAGTGAAGGAAGTTGCACAAAGCGGATATTGTGGTCCCCAGCAACACCAAAAGTACTATTAGTGAGCTCCCATGCCCTAAGAGGCGATGGAGAGCCCGCTGCGCCAATCACCAGCGGAATTTTCGTACGGTAGGACCAGGGACCCTCTGTCCACGCGCGCTGGTGCTCTTCAAGCAGGCGCAGACGCGCAGATTTCGATAAAGGACTGTCAGAATTGTCTAGAAGATTGGCCGCATACAGTTCGATGCTGTATTTGAGTGAGATTGATTGCTCTATCAGTGTCAAGATTGAGCGAGAGACCTGCGTGATATGTAGAGTACTTATGATCAAGCGCTGTGACATCGAGCTCCCCAACTTACCGGCTTGCATCGTAGAAGGGATGGCTCATCCAGATATTCAAAGATCCGGGTCACTAGCTCGGTGGGGAGGTCCAGGAGCGATTTTGGCTTCATTGAGTCTACGGTCGTTAGGAAGTTAACGAGAACACGTGAGGTCGACGCGTCGCCTTTGCAAATGTCAATGCCTCTACGCGCCTTCTCATCCTACCACTACCATCTCCTGATCACCCCAAGGTTATTGCTCGTGGCTCAGCGAACGCCATGGCGTCAGCGCCGACCAATGCCACGCAGGCAAAAGATAGACTTTATGCACAGCTTGCAGGAAGCTTTGGGAGGATGTCCAGAGCAATTGGGCAGACGGCGGATCTATGCGCGCTACTGCAAGTGGATCTCCATGCGATGCGGGAATTTGCCGGGCTCGATGCTGCCAAGTGCGCTGTTTCCTCGTCTTCTCATGCTTGGTTACTAAAATCATCCATAGGTTCATGACAATTGCTGCTCAGCTCAATCCAGAGGATTCTGATGAGACATTCGATCCTTCCGAGGCTCATAACAAGACTTGACCCAGTACGCCCATCTCAAACCGCCCAGCAGAACTATGCTTATGGATAGTCACCACAGGAGTTGGTGTTTCGATGCGTCGTAACTCACGGAAAGAAGCCTTTCGAGAAACGTCGACAGTTGTCGTTTCCTTCGTCACATTCCGCCTCGCCTCGATGTGTGTATCTGTGTAAAAATACAGCAAGAAATACAGCTTGGAATTGTGTTAAAAGAGTGTATTCAGTTGAGGTTCCGCGCCCAAGCCATCCAAGTCGCCAGCCTTGGGTGGTCTCGTAGCCCTTGGTGCTCCTGCAGCATCTGTACGATGCTTCCACAGCGCTCAATATATTTCCGTCGCGCCTCTCCCTCGCCTGCAAGATTCTTCGTATAACATTATACGTGGGATCACATTGGAAAGCTGGCAGACACACCGAGTAGTTCTCGTTCATGGTCTGGAACATCTTGATGCAGAAGCCGATGTACTTCTGACAATCCAGCGCCGCAGATCCATTGATGATGGCTTCTTGTTGAAGTGACGCTATGTTCCTCAACATAGCTGTGATGTTGTTGGTCAATATGGCATGGCTCAGGCCTAAATAGTATCACTAACCTCTTAAGATGTCCTGGGGCACACATGGTGGATCATCCACGTCCACAGGAACTCCAACTAGCAACGTGTGCTGACATCCGTCGACAGACAAAAGGAGGGAGACGAACTCGCGTTCCCGAGTCGAATTTTCTGACACAAGCACCATCATGAGCGTCTCAATGTATTCATCCTTGTATAACTGGATGAGATTATTAGTAGTGCGAACATAAGGATGCTATAGGAAGTATTTACCAAGTAGCTGATCGGGTCGAGGTTCAAGATCTTCTGCATCACGACGCATGGACCCATTCGCTTCCGGTTTTCAGGCCACTGGTAATTGTCTGTGAGCTTTAGGTACTTCGCCCATGTCTGCACGAGACCGGTTCGTCAACAAATGTAATGAGTGTCGTGTTCAGCTCAACTTGCCTTGTCTCCGCCATGGCGTGCTAGGTCCGCAATGCCCAGAAAGCAGTCCAACCAGAGATCGATGTACACGGCTTCACTCTGGGAATCCCTTATGCGATTGGAGAGATTGCGCGAGGCCCACCAGATAGCTTTATCGAGATACTAAAATCATGGGATATTAATTCAAGTGTACTCGCCATGCAGTTATTGACTTACCGATCTTGCAGCCATTTCCATGGCTGAGAAGTTTGGAGTTGGTTGCGCATCTTGGTCGAACGCCGCGAGGGCGTCCGGGTCATCGAAGTTGACATCCCATTCTCCCAGTTCATACTGGCTCTCCTGAGATTCCGGGTCGACTGGAAGAATTATCCGGGGCCGCTCAGGAGGAGGTAGAGCGAGTTTGCGGGCATCCAGAAATGTCTGGATCAATCTGCGTATCTCCTCACTCGTCCTTGGCGCGTCTGTCAACTTCTGGGAACATTTTAGGATGGACTCGACGCATGCTGCTCGCCGACATCAGTCAAAGAATATAGCCAGGATGTGATGATCACTAACCAAGTAGTATCGGGTCGGGATACTGGGATTGGTCTTGATAGGCTTTGATGACCTGGCGGATGGACCCCACGAGGAGCTGTACGGAGAAATGAATTCGGCTCTGTAGAAGAGTTTGCTCCTCCGTGATCTCTGGTGCCTGCTCCGTCATGCGTATCGAGGACTTGAACTCCTGCGTCAATACCACCACCATGCTCTCTATCCATTCCTTAGTCCCGTCAATGGAAAGGCCGATGTGCTTCAGAATCTTGGTTAAGCACATCATCCCACGAATGATAGCAAGGCGGGTGGTCTCATCTGCGTCCGAAAAGTCGACGTACTGTTGCATCTGTGCTATGCGGGACACGTGGCTCGTAGGATCGAGACGAATGCCAATAACCACCGCTCCAAGACGATTATACAGCATGGACAAATCCTGTACGACTGTCGGCGACTTCTTGGAAAATGGCAGCAAACCTCGAGGAGTAGCCATTGACAATAATTTCTTCGCCTTCGGCGAAAGCGAACGATTTGGATCGGCATCGTCCCAGCCCACGGCCTGCACGATGAGCTTGAGGAACAGCACATATGCAGAGTCTCGGCGCTCGTACTTCTTGAGCACACTAAAGTCGCACTGGGTCATGAAGGACGGATAATCAGATCTCTCGTTTCGAAGTCCAGCGAATTTTCTGCTCCGGAATATATCAATCAGCTGGTGGAAGAGGACCATTGCATCGTCGAGCGGCCAATGCCATCGGCTCCACAGGTGGAAGCACCGCACCATAATCAAGCCGATATATTCGTCGCGCTTATTGAGGGTGATCGGGGAAAGATTCTGGTCGGCGACGGGGTCAGCGGTGAGGCGGATCCGTTTCAAAGCCCATACAACGAGGTCCCAGCACGCGGGGAGACGCGACTTTTCGGTCGACATGCCATGGACATTGAACTGCGTGAGCGCGCAGAGGCTGAAGATCGTGCGCCAGATGGCCTCACTGGCTTGCAGAGAGGATGCTCCCTTCTCAAGCGGTCCCGCCAGCGTATCTTTGACGATATCCAGCAAAGGATGACTGCGCTTCTCTGGCGTGTCGTCGGCATCACAGGGCTTGGAGGCTATGTGAAAAAGGGAAATCCAGAGCTCTGCAGCGTATTGGGCAGTGGTGGAACCATCCAGGGGGGCGTCATTCAAAATAGGAAACATGGTTTTCTCGAACCCGAATTCCAGGAGATACAGGACTAGCAACGCAGTTGACTGCCGTAGAGCATTAGGCGGAGATTGCACTTTCTGAAGGGCATTTGATGTCGGTAGGAATGAGAGGCCAAGACGAATGGATAGTTCGACGGCGAACCAGCAGACTGACAGAGTAAACACGTCGATTGCATCGGCAGCGAGCGATTCCTCTCGCATCCGACCAACGAATGTCGATAATTGCCCCTCGACAGCACCACGCAGAACCTTGGCCTCCGACTCCGTGGCCTTGGAAAGAAACCATAGCAACAGCTGAGGCGCCGTCCGTCGCAGCGCATGCCATTCTTGCTCCTCGTCCGTGCCCTCTATCGTAGGCCGGGTGGTGATAAGGTCAAATAAGGCGTTGAAGATCCGGCCAAGAGTGCTCGCATAACCATCAATGCCTCTAGACGATCCCAGTTCAATACCCTGCAAAGAGACAGGGATAGGTTCCCGAAGAGTATCTGGGCATGGGGGGATGTGGATCAACTGGTGAAGCCATCCTTGACCGATGTACGTCGCGTCGCCAAACCGGAGGCCAGAACGAAGCCCTGGTATGTCGAAGTCACTGCGAATTGACTGGAGCTTCGTCGGTGGAGGCTCAACCTCACTGTCAATGAAATGGTCGCGATCACGCTGCTGTTGCCCAACCCGTTTCGACAGCGGTTTATCTGTGCCCATGACTGTATCCAGTTCAATGCCTTTTGGCCCGTATGGCTGAATCGGTCTCCCCCACTCCTGTGATAGAGGTATAAGGGCATGGCGGAACGCTTGATCCTCTTGGATATGCACGGTGACCATCGGTGCTCCTCGGCCTGTGAGGATACGCGCATCCCCGCCCGCGAAGGTGTACTGTCCGTACCCCTTAGCTCTCTCACGCCTTTCACGCGCCTTCTCCCTTCTAGTTTTCTTCTTGGATGCATCAAACTCGGGAACTGCGTCCACGCGGTCGGGATCATCGTAGTGTGACTCGTAATTGTGTGGAGGTGGCGTGTGCCGGGGTGAAGAAGGAGAGAGCGCAGGGGCACGGTGACGGCCCCCGCCCGCTTGCTCTGTAGGCTTTAAATTCAGCTTTGTCTGGCGTGTGTGGCCTCCGCCGCCTCGCGCTCCCCGAGTGGTGACATCAATCTTATACTTCCCCAACGATGCTCCCGTTGTACCTGATCTGCGTGATCCATTACCACCCCCACCCCCACCCCCGCCGTTGCCGCCACCACCACTCCCAGATGCTCGGTATCCCTTGCTCCGGTTTGTGCCCTTGGACTTGATGGTCCTAGTCCGGGGTTCCCTGCGTACGACCGTCGTCCTACTCAGCATATAATCGATCAGATCGCCCTCGCGCGCCATTCTCCTACCACCCGAACCAGGTTTCCTATTCGCGCCAGTTCCAGTGTTGCCCCAACCCGAGCCCGACGCGAGGTGCGCCTGGATCAACAGATCGTCCACTTCGTCCTCTGACGACGACGACGACGGACCACTACTGCCATCGTCTGACGAGGAGGTGAGCTCCAGAACATCTGCACTGCGTCCATGTCGGGTGTAGCCATTCCTAGTCCTGTGGTTGACGCGAGACCCAGATGCGCGGGGCTCAGAGTCAGAAACAGACCACGCACCTCCGCTCTCTGAACCATGTCCTGAAGGGATAGACACGTTTGGTGCGGAGTCGCCGTTAAACGGAACCTCGTCCCCGTCATCCTCGCTCTCAGAGTCGCCCTTAATGACCATGTTCGTCTGGACGTTATTTGACCACCGCTTCTTACTCTGCCCAGGCATTAAGTGGACATTGTCGTTGTCGTCGTTGCGTGGATCCGGGCTGGAGAACTTCTTCGAGGCTTTATTGAGGTTGATTGTGCCATTTAGCATCTTTTTGAGCATGAATGCGGGGTACATTTTGCCGAGATTTTTGAAGCCTTTCGGGAGGTGGGCGGTGGACTGGGAGCCTTCCTCGTCGTCGCCATCGTCGTTGTGGTCCTCGGAGGAGCTGGAATATGCGCGGAAGTTCGATGGGGATTGGGATGTGGTCTGGGAGTGGTGACGAGGTTGGTGGATAGGCGATAGTGGTGATGAGGAGGGGCTTCTTGGTTGGCTCAGAGCCATGACATCGATATCATGATAAGAATTCCGTCGAGGTTCACGGGATTGCGATTTCGGGGAAGGAGCAAGAGTTGTGTCCAGAGCGTCCTGGTGCTAATGACAAATGCATTTGTGAGCAGATGCAAAGTGAGCAGCATACTTAGAATGCCCACCTCAGGCGAACGCGAGCGCTCTTTGCCCTTCCCTTTGGCACTCCTTGAAGGTTGATTTTTATCACGCTCCTTGAGAGGAAACGCCTTGGCCTTTCGTATCCGCGCTGTTTCCCTTTCCTGCTCCTTTTCCCTCGCCTCCCGTTCCCTGGCCTCCTTCGCGACCTTGCGCTCAATTCTCTTCTGCTCCTTGGACCGCTTCTCCCGCTCCTTAGCACCCTCTTCCCCAGACGAAGAAAGATCCTCGGCAGCAAGGATCCCGAAGTAGACAGGCTGGACTTGCTGCTGTCGATTATAATTCGAGGGTCCCGCTTCCGCATTAGTCGATTGGGACCTATGACGCCGACGCTCGTCCCCACTGTCCTCTGGCTCTTCTTCCTGCTGATGCTCTACGTCATCGTCTTCGCGCCCCTCGTACTGCTCTCGCCGCCGACGGTCTCTCTCCGTTTCTCGTTCGATATCCCGCTGTCTGACCATCGCGTCGGGTACACCTTTGATCTGGTTCATATATCTCAGCCTATCCATGGTGAAAGGCTTCAGATGGTTTTCATTGCGTGGGCGGAGCCTGCGGAAGCCTGTAGTCGCACCAATGGGGTCGACATCGACCTCGGCAGGTAATGGTGCGCCAGGTGTATTTGGTGATTGTGGGGGCGATGAAAGGGGTGAAGTGGCTTGATCGTGAAGGGGGGAGGGCGCGGAGGGTTCGTCACCTTCGTCATCAGCGCCATAATCGGGGTCGTGTGCGCCACGTGAGGGGGGTGTTGCTGATGCGTCGGCCAGTAGGAGGGATGGAGGAGATGCAGTACTTCGAGTCTGCGATAGTTCTGGTAAAGGTGGAGAATTTGGGCTAAATAATGTTGAAGGATCAAGGAATTCTGTGCTATCATTGTGCGGCGGAGACGAAGGCGGCGAATCGTCATTAACGTAGTTGAGAAACGGTGCGTCGACCTCAGAAGCAGTCCCAGAGTGATGATTAACATCTATATCGAGATGTGAGGCCGGCGACGCTCTGTCGAATGCTTCGTATCCGTGGTGCTTCGTATCGTCCAGGAGATTCATGGGATCCGGCGAGAGGACATCATCATGGTGCTCGATCCAGGTCTGATGCACGCCCATGTCGTGTGTGCCATTGTGGGATGACGGCGTGTTCACGAGAGAGCTCGACTCCGGGGTATTGCCCAAACATGGTTGCGGTGAAGGCGACGTAGGTGGGCGCCGTACACTCGTATTCGAGCGGAAAGGTGTATTCAGTGGAGGCGATGAATTGTACTCCTCATGGTTCAACTAATAAAGAATGTCAATAAGCCAGTCCGGCCAAGTATACAAATCGCACTTTTCTGCGTTTCCGAGGAGAATTGGTGTCGGAACGAAGAAAGACGAGTGGCGGTACATGGAAGAGATTCTTTGGATCTGAATGCGAGCTCAGATCCTTCTCGTCAATGTCGGATGTTGGAACTTCCTCGTCGTAGTTCATGTGTGTCAGAGTTGACCAGCCCAGGACAAGCCCTGAATTTCTGTGACGCAACGCGCTGGTGTCACAATCACGTGGATGCCGTGATTCAAAGTTATTTAAATATAAATTGAAATCAGTTAGCCTTCCTATTGCCTCGTGTACTACCCATGTCTGCCCCAATTATTCCACCTGGCAATGACTACCCCGAGCCCGGGAGATACTATGTCTTCACACAATACGGCACCAGTCGAGCCTGGACTCTTCAATGCGGAGAGCATATCAACCTACAGAATTATTCGGGGTACAACCAGGATCAGATCTTTCTCTGCGATCGGGTGGTATCTACCAACAAACTGGGCTTCGTCAACAAGCCCACCAACCGGAGAATTCTGAGGAACCAGTTTGAAGATATACGCGCACGACCGCACGGCACTCCCTCGGTGTGGGAATCGTTCAGCTTCGAGCCTCAGAGAACCGGTGGGTTTAGAATGTCGTCTATGATCAGGGATACCGAGTCTCCTGTTCGACGCGTGCGCGAGTATGGTGAGTCTGCTGCCTAGCATATTGTGATATTTTTCTTCCTTCGCTGATTGACACACATCATAGGGGAATCCTGGTTCACCATCAATCCGAAACGCGCCAACTCATTTCCGCTCATCGTTGGTGTGACAGAAGTTCAAGTCTGAGCGACTGAAGGTGAGCTCCTAACTAACCCTCATCTGACATATAAATGAATAGTCATACTTACACCCTCAAGCCATGCATTGACTTTGTTTGAAAGTTTCAATCGCAGTGGGGGAGAGAACAGAAAATGTTCTGGTGGCGTTGCACAGACGTCACGGCAGCTTTCACGTCGACTAATCGATTCTATGACATTTGTTAATTGATGCACTCCCACTCGTGACAGAATTACTCCATGCATTCTCAAGACAAGTGTGGGCGTCTAGGATGAGGAGACAGAGCAAACAATGAATTTATGTTTTTGAAATGCGACATGGCACTATGGAGTTGTGCAGAGGGACGGCACTTGCACAGACGATATCAATGATCAATTGCAAACGGCCAAAACAAAAGGATTTGCGTGACCATATTACACAGACCAAAGGGCCTCAAGGGAGCCAAGTTGAAGGTTGGAGGCAAGTTATTCGTGCCACATAACGCGATGATCCGAGTCTCGTCAATTCAGAATGCATACAGTATATACAGCTATTTTTTCCGTTCGTCGCGGGCATGCGGTAAATAAGTAATGGGATATGATACGTATATGTATGTATGTGTACGATGAAAAACAAAAGAAAACGAAACACAAGGAAAGGAAAGAAGCAAGAATTACGACCAAGAGCGTGGAGGAGAAATGCAAGATGCGCAGGGGGGCCATGGAAATGGAAAGTGGGTGTGGGTGCGAGTGTGGGTGGTGGTACAATTGCTGCATGCAAGTGGTGTGAGAGTAGCAAAGGTTTAAAATTTGATATCATGTCCGTGGGCTTGTCACTATGAAGCTTGCGGGAGTGGACGGATGCGGATGCGAACACGGAAGCGGGGGCGGAGCGGTGTTGGAGGATTCGGAGATGTGGGGGCGGGAGATGACGTGCCAGTGGCAGAGGCAGGAGCACGGGTGGAAGGGGTCACAGGCGCCGGAAGCAATGAAGGCAGCGCATAGGCCGCATGTCAGAGGAGCGGCTCCCGACTGCTCGAGAGGCGGTTCAGGTGGATGTACACGTCCGTGCCGAAGCCGTCCATGGCAATGAGGCGGAGGTCACCACCGAAGTAGCGGGCGTACTGTTGCGAAACTTAGTCAGCGGCTGACGATGGGAAGGAAAGTCAATCGCAAGAGATACCCACCAATCTACTCAACGGCAACCCATAGCCGAACCCAGCCATGGGGGCCTTAAAATCGCTCGCCTGGAAATCCTTGTCGATGCCCTGTCCCTCCATCGTCGTGTACATGTACGTCCAAATGAGCGGGATCGCACTACGACTAATACCGCCGCCTTCATCGCTGATTTTGATCGTGATATCCTCCTTGCCCTCTACGACGACGACCTTGATCGGCGGGTACTTGATGTCGTCGCCGTTCGCGTCGGTGAGGCCGTACCGCTCAACGACGGCACGCAGCGAGTTCTTGAGCAGCTCAAAGCAGATGTGCGAAAGATGCCCCGGGACGTACGCGAATGTGAGGTCTTTCGGGCAGATGAGCTGCACGGGCGGGCCCCGGAACATCGCATAGTGCTCTTCGCAGACGAATCGCGCGTTTTCGATGGCTTCGAGTACAATGTCGTGGACGTTCTGCAGGCACGGACTCAGCGGCAGCAGCAGCAGGAGTGGAGTCACTCACCGCCTTGGTACATATAATCCCGACGTAGTCTTCATGCGCCTGCTGCGTGTTCAACGCCACGTCTACCGAAAGAAATGTTAGTGTACATTAGCACACTGCGGCGTCAAACAGACTCACGCTGCCCAATCAAAAACCGTATCCCTATCCGCGACATGTAGAACCGGTCCAACCACGCCTGGATATCCAATCCGATGTTCCGCTGACCCTGGAAGCGTTTCCACTCGAGAACGCCCTGCGCGACGGTGGTCACGGTAGGGTCGTGTCTTGACTTGATCGTCTCGAGCGCACGCGTAAATCGCTTGTTATAGTCCTGGACCTGTGGCGGCCAGGTGATGGGGTTGGGGCCGGTGTCGGCATAGTACCTGGGGGCCGGGTGGGCGGGGCGCGGAAAGGGTGAGGACGGGGGTAATGAGGAGGAAGGAGAGGCAGAGTGGTATTTCAGGGAGGCCAGGTGCGTACGGGTGGCGCTTGCGAACGACCTGGTCCGCGCGAGGGAGGTGGGGGTGGAGGTATGGACTGACCTTCGTTCCATGGGGACTCGGAGCTTCAGCTTGTTGAAGCCGCCGTGGCCATTACTGCTACTACTACTGGCAGATGGATAGCCGTGTGTGTCGGGATCGAGGTGCTTCAGTGACGGATTCGGCGTGGACTCGGGAAGGATGTTGTCGCTCCGGGGAGCCATGAGCGCCGCACGGATGTCGGGGGGCAATGTTATAGGCGGGAAGTTGATAAGCTCCTGTGATGTGATTACGACGAGGTTAATAAGAATAGAACGAGGAAATGATCGAAAAGCCAAACGGCAACGATGAAATGGGTGGTTTGGATAGAGAAAGTGGAGACGGAACGCACCTCGAAAGACTGGGCATACCAGTTCTTGACTTTTTTCATGGAGGGCATCTCGCTGAGGCCATGAGGAAGTTCGTCGAGTTCCTTGACGCGATGTGCGAGGCGCACGGGCAGCTCCTCTGTAGAAACAAAAACAGTTGGTGGCGTGCACACGAGGATGATGTATTATAGACGGTACATCCAGAGTTCCGTGAAGGACATTGGAACGTCAGGAGAATAGGACAATATGGAACTGGAAAAGGGGCGAGGAACGACCATGGCATTCGATAGAACGACGGGAGATCATGGTGCACACAACACATAAGAGAATGTGTAGTACGACGCCACATCTCGAGAAGTAGAAAAAAATCCGACGACAAGATCGGACACGGAAGATGTTTCGCAGTTTCGGGCATCATGAGAAGCGTTGCTCACCTGCGAGAAACTGGCTCGCTTTCAACAGCGTTCCCTGGCTCGGATTCTGGCCAAACAGCACCATCTGCTGTAGTGACACTAAGAAATCGGTCACCACATGTCTGTCGGACGAGGCCCACGACTGACGCACCTCCAGTCTGTGGAAATGAAGCAAAATGGTGTATCTTGTCCCATAGCGCGGGCGTTATTCGAAAACCTGCGCTCATGGTAGACGGTGGTAGTGGTGGACGGAAGGATAGACTGGCGGGGAAGCGCAAGTCTTTGCAATTGCAAGGTGTTAAGAGAACAGAACGCTGACTCGAGACGACGATCGAACCCAGGCCCGACCCCGGCTAATTTCACATGTCACAAATCACGTGCCTACCCCGCTTCCAACTCCGGGCGCCGATCCGCTTCATCCAACTTCCTTCCCCGCCTTCCGGGTTCCCCGCTCCCGTTCCTGCCACCGCCGCAGTCACTGTATTCCGCTCGCCGTGATTTTCAAAGCTCTCAAGGCCAACTGTATAGGCCAGTGATTATATCCCGTTGCCTTGCGACGACTGCATTGCCCAGGTGTCCCCGGTGCGGATCCACTCGATTCTCGACCCTGCGACGCGACTGGACGCGACTCAGTCTACCCCGGATCCGGATCCAATCGTGCCCTACCTAGCTACTTTTTTTCTCAACTTTTTCTGGGCCGACGCTCGATTCATCGATTACAGCCTACCCACTTTATCCCGAGTCGTATGTTGTTCTCTTGCTTGTCTTATGACAGCGAATGGAAGAGCTTGAGTTTGGCACGCCCAGGATACTCGTGGTTCATGTCAAGACGAGTTTCAGCAGACAGCTTTTATGCTTATTTCCAGGCACCACGTCCAACTCTGTATCACTCCCTCTCGGCACGTGGAATATCTATGATACCCATCTCAACTGTAAGGAACTACAGAGAGCTAAAAGTCTACTGCGTTTGACAGCGGCCGCGGTCGACAGACGAGGTTCCTCGCTGCCATGCGAAACATACCTCTCTCCAAAGTTTTGCTCTATATCTCTTGCGCCGGGTTTATGTGGATCGGATTCGTCGATCTTTGGCACAATGAGGAATACGAATAACGGAACCGCAGTGTCGAGTCTTTAGCGCTGTTCAAGTGCATTCCTTCCGTACTCTCCAGACAGCTTTGACTGTCACTATCACGATTGTGGGATCAGGCAAACAACGAGCTTATATATATATATTTGAGAAGCGACACGGCTCTGTGCACAGACGATCTCAACGATGAACGGTCAACGGCCAAAAAACGAAGCTCTGGGGAACATATTTTCTACACCCTATGTGTCAGTAATGACACATATCCCGTAGTTGATGTTTCCCAAGGGAGAGGCGCGGCTAACACGGCACCTCGTCCGACCGTTTGGGGTTGCAATGGCCATAGTGTCAGTGGCCGAACTGTTCGCCCATCGAGCTGCAGTCTGCGCCGAATTGCCGGACGCTTGCCAGTCGCCTACCAGATAGACGCTGTTTCTACCGACACTGGGAGAATCCATCCCGGCTGCCAAGGAGGTCTGAAGGTTCCCAGACGAAAAGCGTACGCCCATGCATGACCCCGCAAAGCCAGGCCCCCGCGTCTGTTGACAACGAATACCTTAGCGCGTGGCTTTTCCGAAACACATGGCGGATCAACTTTAGCTTACTTTTGCGTAGACGAAGAGGCCGCAGGCATACGCTGTTGGAACGGCCGACGTTGGTGGGCCCGCTGCGGGTAAGTCGACGACCACACCCCTTCGTTCTCCAGTCAAGATAAAGTCGTCGGTGACGATGTACGGTACGCTCAACCCATTTGTAAAAAGTAACACATTTGCCTCCCTGTTCACCGCCATAAGTCGATGTTTCATAGGTTATGTGAACGAGGCTTACTTACTCTTTGAGAATCCAGAAAACAAGGCCGAAGATAGACGCTAACAGTGCGGTTTCGGGTATCAACATCGCTGCACCGCCAATTGACGAAAGGATGGCACTCATGATGGCCGCAAGGGAGCCATGGGTAGTCCAAGCGACGTAGGCCGTATGCATCCCGCGGCCGATAGTGATGAGACCTGTCGCCACCATAGTCGCCACCATTGCGTTATTATTGTTCTCGTGCTGGAGGGAGACGAATGCGTTGTTCAGGTTGGCGATTCGCCATTGGACGTCAGCACCTCTGGCATTCGTCAATCGAGTGAAGTAGTCCTGCGTTACGGTGAAGTGGGGCCCGATGAACTGTGAAGGGATATTGGACTGTGGCCGGGTCGATCAAAGAGGGTCGAAGAAAGCGGGAGTGCAGTTAGTTCCTCGATCGCCTCGTAGAGCTTTTCGCGACTCTCTACCTTGCAAGCATCAGCGATCCTGCCTAACTCTAGTGGCCCAAAGTCGTAATGGCGCACATCGTCTTCCAGACGAACATCGACGGGGAGACCGTGAGTAGAAAGGGCGTCACGAAGAAGTGGCCCCAACGTCTCGGTTTCATGGGTGGTCAGGGTGATGAAGGCAACCTCGCATTGGGTCGTGTAACCACCGCACGATGTCGCAAGGATGATGTCGGGGTGGTCATTCATAAAAGACGCCGCCTTCGCTATTTGTGCGGGTTTCGTGGCGCCAAAGTCCCCTGCTCCCGTGACAATAGTCCAGAATGACTGCTTGTATTGGACCATGTGGGATTGATTAGCTACGACAAGTTTTCAGTAGGAGCTGAATGGTTGAGAGAGGCCTGAACCATACCGAGCTTCCCGACGGATTAAAGAAACGATCTAAAGCAAAAGCGAGGATACAAGCTAAACAACGAGACGACAAGCTGGCTGAGGACGAGACTGAGGACGAGGGGGACTTTCCAATGGCAGATGTCGTATGAGGTACCAGGCTGTCGCGCGCTCTTAAACGAGAGGTAAAGGCACAGGGAACATCTCAACCGCAAGAGAATTGTCGGAAGCAAAACTGCAAAGCTGCTCTCCACGAAGGACCACGGGGAGATGATAGCTTTGCCAGATGCCACTCGGTCAGGCTTCCTGATGACGGTGGGCAGCTGGACTGAGAATCCTGAATGACATGACGAGCTCAAAAAAAGCAGAGTCGACTTCCAAAAGGTGAGTTGATTGAGGCGCCAGCTGCTTAGGAAGGTAAGTGGAAGACTGCATGGAAATAAATTAGGCCTAGCAGAACCCCATGCTACCAGTGCCAAGAACCTAAACCAGCCAATAGATAAGATAAGACGGTCTAATCTAACTAGCGACTTCGATGACTTGGCACACTGGCCTCCGAATTCATACACCGACTTCTTACTTCGAAGGCTTCCCTTTTCAGAAAGTCCTCCAGAGAGCCTTTCCGATCTTTAATGAACCCCCCGCGAGCACACTGCCAATGACCAGCCTTCGCGGAGATACTGTGCCGGTGCATCTACTAGCTGAGAGAGCAACCCCTCAATCATGATCGTTGTTTTGACTATGCTCTTCTGAGATTTGTCACCTTTGGGCAAATCGAATATGTTCAAGGCAGTCGACGGCTATTTTTGAGGCGATATCTTTCCTGGGTTCTTCCCAGAGCT
>JABCKV010000135.1:6716-46588 GCA_018282005.1 Asterophora parasitica
ACAAGTCAACTTGAACGTGGGGAACAGACGATGAAATTCAAGATGAACTGCGCGGCTCACTCGATGTACAAGCTCGACTCCTCTACGGGCTGATTCACGCCCGGTGGATCGTTACCGCACGCGGGCTCACAAAAATGGTACGCCAGTCCATGCCTTTCCTACTCTAAGCTCACTCAAGCGATCCCAGCTCGAGAAATACAAGCGCGCCGACTTCGGACGATGCCCGCGGGTCCTCTGCCAGCTGCAGCCGCTCCTCCCTGTCGGGCTAACCGACGTTCCATACGAGAAGTCCGTCAAGCTCTACTGCGGGCGGTGCGAAGATCTTTACTCGCCCAAGTCCACGCGCCACGGCTCCATTGACGGTGCCTACTTCGGCACGACATTCCCGCACCTCCTATTTTTGGTTTACCCCACGCTCATCCCCCCAAAGAGCGGCCCGACAGATCTGGGGAGCCTCACGAAGGATGGCGAGGGCAAGAACCGGCGGCGGCTCAAGGAGGAGCAGGATGTGAGTGCTGCAGAGGGCGTTGGGGAGTCTATTAGCACGGCGAATGCTGCGCTCAAGGCAGAGAGGTATCGTCCGAGGATATATGGCTTCCAGCTCAATGAGACCGCCAAGCTGCAACGGTGGCAAGAGGCCGTTAGGGATAGGTGCGCCTTTTCTTTCCTTCACGCCGAAGTCGGCGCTCATGTTGGGTATAGGCAAGTGGCGCGATTGGAGGCGTTGGAAGAACGCACTTGACAGCAGAAACGTGATACCTCAGAGCGTCTGATTTGTTTTTCCTGAAGCCCTTGTACAACATCTCGTGTGGTGTTCATCCGGGGCCATATTGCCCCTGTTTCTGCACACCTCTTTTCGTCATTTTTTTACCTTCACCTTCTTCCTAATTTATTGGACTGGCGGTTCAACGACCGATTTATGCATTACAATGCAAATACTAAAGCTGAATACAAAGCGTAAAGAACAGCGACAGAACAGAACAGAACAGAACAGGTAACGCGTAACAAAACAGGCGCCGACGGTCCACCACTGCTCTAGTAAGACAGCAAACAGACAGAAAACAAAGCGCAGAGGACCACTCCACTATTCCCTATCCCTCCGCAGAATCTTCACCAAGGATCATATCCCTGACCAACATGTCCGCGGCGCGCATCTCAAGGATGTTCCTGAGGCGCTCCGCCATCTCGACCTTTCCGCCAGTGGCAATGATGTTCGAGTTCCTAGCTGCGTGCGCTGCGAGGTTGCGCTGCAGCGCTTCTATGGAGAGGAGCCGACACGCGTCTGGGTCCGTGATGAGCGGTGGGCGAGGATCGAGCGCGTATTTGTTTTGCAGGTCTATGGAATACGCTTAGTTAGCATCTTGTGCTACGAAGAGTGTGTATTAGCACGCACGATCGACGTAATCCTCGCATGCAATGGGGATCTCGATGTCTATGATACGGTCGTCGTCGTAGATGGTGCGTGCAAGGCGACGGAGGCCGTGCATCTGGATGCCTGTGTCTAGGATGGAAAGGAAAGTCAGCTTCGCGAGGAGTAGGAGAGCGGGCACTGCGTCGTCGTTGATGCGGGGGTTAGAGCCGATCGACAGCTGGGTGAGGGTGTGCTTGAGGGGCACGAGGAGAAAGACACTATGTATGCGTTCGGTCAGTAGGACATACGATCGGACCGTTTCCTGCGTCTAACGCACGCTTCATTCGAGAGAGTGCAATTATCTAGGAGCAGGGTTGAGAGCTTAGGGAGGCGCTGGATATACGTGAGGTCGAAATCATTGACGCAAGTATCGCGGAGTGAGAGCTCGGTGAGAAAAACAAAGCTATTGGGTCGGCTGAAAACTGGGAAGAGAAGACCATTTAGTTGACGAGACTTGGTTCCTGAAATTCTTACTGGGCAGAATGTCTCCACAGAGGTTCAGCCCATTTTCCTTCGCAAGTGATTCAGTCAAGGTGATCCAGCGAATCTCGGAGGTTCTGAAGATAGCCAGGACCCGCGCGTTGAGATACCCTGTACGACGCTGAGAAGTGAATGAGCCGGAAACTCATCCAGCGTACCGTGTGCTCCCAAAAAATCGACGATGGACTGGTGAGAAAGCATTGACAGCTGTGCAAGGCGCTCCTTGAGTCTAATGCCAGGAAGGACACGTTCCAGGACCTCGATGAACGACTGTAGCCCTCGAGGAGACTCTGTCCCGATGCGAGGTCCATATAGTTCGTCTGAAGCCGCACTTCAGTCCAAGTTTCTCAGCGTAACAAATGTCGTACCTTCGAGGATATGAATTCTCTGGGTCAGGAAGAACGTGTCACCGTTATTCCCCGTTCCAGCACCGGCGGCTATCGGCGTCCTGGGCTTGACAACGGATGCAGGAGCAGCAGAGTACGAGAGCGTTTCGTGCTTGACGACGACGTCGAAAGAACTATCTTGCACTGAGTGGCCTGATCTTTCGTATTTGGGAGGGCCGTGAAGTTCAGTGAAACATCCGCGTCTTTGCTTCTTGTGCATCGGTTTTTCGCATCCACCGGGACTGCCTGGCGCCACAGAATCCCAAAATTCTTGCTTCTGTTCATCTTCTAGCTCCCATGCAGGAATCGGATACGAATAGGCGGGCAGGCTCTCGTCGCTTGAATTCGAGATCGTCCTAGGCCGTTTGAAGACGCGTTCTCCATGGTCAAGTTCATCGTCAGAAGAGTCCAGAGCATCGGTAACAAGAGCCTTTTCGAGTATAAGGGCAAAAGAGTGCTGAAACCGGTCGTTCCGGCTTGTTTTTCCTCGAGATCTTGTCGAGAGATCGCGGCGTTTGTGGCGGAGAGATTCAAGATAGGAAGCAGGAGTTACAGAAGGACAGTAGAGCGGGTTGTTCTCATCAATGGAAGGAGCATCAAAGCGTAGCATGGTCGAGGTTGCACTAGTAATCAAGGGAAATTTGGGATGTGAATGAAAGTCAAGGATTCGGAACCCGAAATCAAACTTCGAAGAGACGCCGAAGTCACCTGACTGGTAAAACCTGACAGCTCCTGCTCTGCTCAGCAGCTTAGCGCTGAAGGAGTTGAGCCTCGACCTCCAACGACGACGTCGACAGCTGACAACAGACAGGGAGGATAGAGCGCATGACAAGGCTAAAGGAATGTATATCATGTCCGTGAAAGTATTAATTAAGGTCCTTGCACAACGTCCGAGTCTGTATTCAAATTCAAATTGAGATCACCCTGGGTTTACATGGGCGTAGCACCTGGGAACGCTGGATGAGCGCGCTTCATATGTGCTGCTCTTTTCGCCGGCGTGACAGAAACTGTCGGGGCTGGCTTGCAATTTGAGGATGACGCGGCGGGATGTGCGGCCGGGGTGGGCTTGACACCTTGATACCATGTGCTGGTACCGTACACACCCATGGGCAGACTGGATTAGTGAAGTCGGTAGGTCAGGAATGAGAACGGAAAAAGAAATAACAAGAAACGCACTCGTTGTCCCCGTCGCATGTCTCGAAGACACCTGCTTTGTAGTTGGCAGGGATGTTCTGTATGATACAAACGATGAGATCAAAGGGTAGGAGGTGAGTAGAAGGAGGACGAACCCAATCACACCCCATAATGTCGTAAATGTGGTTGCAGTTGACTGTTGCATCACCGCCGGTGCAGGCCCGGAAGCAAAATTGATTGTCAGAGATGAAGGTCGTCCATTCATGGTACTGTGTCCCGTTCCCGAATGTATTGCCGTAGACCAGGCCTCCGGCTACATCACATACTTAGTTAGCAAACGTCGCTTGCACGTCTGGAAAGGACAAAAGTACATGGGTTACCGCGGCCTAGAATAGCATCGTCAGCTCAAGTACGACTCGAACGCAATATGCTTCCACTTACCATCTGCACCCCTGTTGTCCAACTCCCCGCCCGCATCGCCCTTGAGGATGTTGAGTTTGGTGAAGTCGCCTACGCCAGTCACCTGTACGTAGTTGGGCGTCTTGACGAAGTGTACGCCCTTCAGCGCGCCATTCGGGATTGTGCGCGTGCCGCGCCCCGACTTTGTGCACCATGACACGGCCTCGTGCTCGGTGTCACCAATTGTGCTTCCTGGGTTAGCTAAAAAGCGTGGAATACGTCAGATACGCAAGTGAGGGCGTGATTTTTTCTGAGGGCTAGACGTACGTGGGCCGAACAAGCAGAAGTCATCCGCGGAGCTTCAAAGTATGCAAGTCAGGCGAGGTCAGAGCATAGAAAACTGTGGCAAGACACACTTCAGGTACGCGTTCTGGCACTTGGAGGTCTGGCTAGACGTCGTGCCACACTTGTTGATGCCGTACTGGCCGTCCTGCGAGGTTTGTGGCAGGTCGTTGACGTTATAGCCCGTGTTCCAGATTTGGTTCTTATTGTTGTTGCTACACGCCCAACTCTGGATCTAGAAAAATGGCCAGACTTGTTGAACACATTTTCCGCCGTGGAGGATGGTAGACGCTCACACGTGTCCCGCTGGCCTTGTTTCCTGAGCTGAGATCCACGCACTTGCCTCTGTTTGTCCACGCAAGTCGGTTATCACGCTGAGTATATTTCATCAGTGGACCGTTCGAAGGGGGACCTTGTACAGAACGAACTGTGTAGGCAAACTGCTGGTTTGCGTTGTTAGCGGAGCAAGTCCAGATTTGGAGCTTCGTGCCATCGGCCGTACTTCCTCCCGTCACGTCGAGACATTTATTGCTGAAGATCTTAACCGTCCCACCGGAAAATGTCCATTTCTGGTTGGCCGAGTACGTGCAAGTTTCAATAGTGACAATCGCGCCGTCAGTGTTTGTCGCGGCGTTCAAACATTTGCCTTGTTAAGCAGATTACAAGGGTACACTTAAAGGAAAAGTTGCGCCACACACCGACAGTCAATCCTGGCTCAAGAGTAAGTGCACCTTTGAAACTACATTCAAGGGCGTGTCAGCATTAGTTCACAGTGCGATGAATACGCGAATCAACATACGTTGGCACTTGTTGCGCGGATGCGATTCCGGCGGCGAGCAGAATGCTCAAAGATATAAACATGGTGATAAAGGAGTGTGGGGGGTGTAGACCTCAGTGTGAGGCAAGTAAATATGGGGGAATCCGGAAAACATCAAACGATCCAACGCGGCAACCTTTATATCCATTGCGGTTTGTATCCGGATCCGGGGTAGCACATGATGCCTCACAATCAGGAGTCAAACTATAAATAACACTCACATTGACATTCACACTGGTCATTCTAGACCGTATCTGTAATGGTATCTGGCCGTGTAAGACTGATAGCTCAAGTTGGGAAGGGTACTCTGTTGTTTAATAGAAAAATGGTTGCTTGTAACTATCATCAGGGCATGCACAATGTAAATAACGCAAAGGCCACTCACTTCAAGAGACTGTGTGGCCACGGATGGGAAAACATCAAATTTGTTGTTAGATATCTGATTCTCAGCCTGGTTCTTGACATGAAGATGACCTCACGTTCGCTGATCGAACCGGTAATCATCAATGGGAGACAAATTCAAGGTGATCAGAATCATCTAAGAGGTCTACTAGGTTCTGTCCGAGTCAGTAACTCTGGACAGTGAGGGAAGCCGGTAAGTAAAAGCTGGTCTTAAGAATGAACGAACACATCTTGGTAGGTCTACTTTGAGCGAAGGCTAGTGCCTACGTACTTCTCAGGGATTCCACAGGATTTCGGATATCGACATGAAGTTGCGAAAACGGACATGAAGGAAATTGGAATTCGTATCGCAGGCAAACAAGGGGTAAACAAATACTCAGGTCATCGAACGACCACAATTCCCAACCCTCACAGCTGCTGAGCACATTCGAGAGTCTGAATCCTCTGCCAGAGCCCAGATCTGGTTTGTCAGAATGGAACCAGGCCGTCGACCACTATGACCCCTCTGGATGATGATCTTACGTATTGCAACGAGAGCTACCACCAGTAGCACCGCTACCTATGAACTTACCACACGTGAAATGGGGAAGGGATGCAATAGCTATAGGTGCGTCCTGTTTCCTCTACCTGGGTGACGCGCATAATTGAAGTACATACGATCTTTTACAAGTTTCAGTAGGATTCGCTCTCCAGCCCCTAGCGATGCCCTCATCCATGCAAGGGATCAAAGTGTGTCCTTACCCGAGAATATATATTTTCGTCCACCTTGTTATAAGTATCTCAGGTCTGCGAAAGCATCCAGAAATTAATCCCACTGGCTTCAAGGGCTGCAAACAATAGATCGGTCGTTCATCTTCCCCAAACCTTTCATGGGCCAATTCATCCATCAGCTCTAACGTAGCTAAATGGTGTCTGTATGTCAGATGTCGGGCCACCTGGGCTCTCTGCGCATTGAAGGCTTAAGCGCTAAGCCGCCGACTGCGGCTAGGCCTCTGAAAGTTCAATTATCCACGGCATGATGCCGTAGTTTGACATCACCGTCATTTCAACCTTGGCACAATCAAAAGAGCATTTAATCAATGGCATGGAGTCTGGACAGGATTTGACGTCATACTAGTAATACATTCGGGAATCTTAGTAGTTCAAGAGCTCCCTCATATTCCACAAAGTTGAACGTCGACGCGCAACGACTACATGTCACGTAGGATTTAATGTACGTATACCAATTGTGGGAGTGAATCTTCGTATCTATTTCCCAGTACTAGGCTGCACAACACGGACCCGTTCTGGATCTGACATTAAAGATTTATGAATCTACTCCGGGCAGTGAAAGCCGCCAAATCTGTGCGGATGCGATGACTCGCCGCACCACATGTAGCTGAGCATTCTATTTTCTTTCGATCTCATTTTCTGGGAGCGAAAGATTTAATTTTGGTCTCGGTGTGGCGTCGACTTGAGGTGTGCGGTTTTTTCTTGCCCTATCTTTCGTACGGCTCAGTCCAGACTTCCGCATGGTCTCAAGGGAAACTTACAGCAAACATTTATTGGCAATTTACTGCGGCTCGGCGGACAAACTGTGGACGGGACCGGGGATAACCGCCATAAATAGACAAATGACATCACTTGGTTGCGGTGTCACACGTCTGTCACACCCAACCAGATTCATTCGTCGTACTCAAGTCGTACTCCTTTTTTTGTTGGCAAGTCATGGCTCTGTTTCAGACTACATGTAAATTCTAACGGTCCCATTCTGTAGCTTTTTGACGTGTTAGACGATGCCATCTGGGAGAACTATCACCCCTACTTATGCGGGTGCTATGCGTATTGTTGTCTGGTTGCTCGGAAGTGTGATGGCTGTGGAGCTACCACTTCTTTGCCAAGCACCTTCAATGCCGAAATGGAGCGATTTTTTTTGGTATAAACCAGCTTAGGTCCTAGGTCTTCCTTTCCAGTAACTCAGTTTTGCGCCGGATACCCCATCTACCCAGGCCAAATTATCTTCACCACTTCCCGCCACTGCGACGCCTTCATACCTTTAAACGTCCAACATGAGCATCAATGAGAAGGACGAGAAGACCATCCGGCTGTCTACGGACACAGAGTCTCAGGCGTCGTCAGACCGCAATATGGACTTCTTCGTCACCGAAGGCGTCGACCGTGCTTATGGCCTCAAGTGCGATCTCAGTATGTCGTACTTGTCTCCTTGATCAGAATATCGCTAATAGTATACTCGAAGTCAACAAATGCATGCAGGAAGAGTACGTCTCTACACCTCGATTTAGTTCAATGCTCTCACCGTATACTCTTTGCAGAATTGGTTTTGGCCGATACCAAATCCAACTATTTATTCTGTCTGGCCTTGGTTGGATGGCCGACAGTGAGCTCTTACCCGTTCATTTTAATGGTTAGCTTCTCACTAACTAATGTTATGCAGACATCTGGCTACAAGGTGTGGCCGTCGTGCTGGGCCAAGTGGAACAGGAACTATTACCAGTTCGCGTTGAATTCGCAACTCTAGCCCTGTATGTCGGACTAATCTTGGGCGCCACAGTCTGGGGTGTCATGGCCGACATAATTGGCCGTAGATTGTCATTCAACGTACGTCCCTTCACCCATGACACTGACCACTAGTATTGACGTGCTCTCTGCAATTATTAGTTTACACTATTTTTGGCTGGCGTTTTTGGCATCGCGGCAGGCGCTGCACCCAATTTCGTCAGCTTCGCGGCTCTCGTTGCGTGCGTCGGGTTTGGTATTGGTGGAAAGTACGTCGACGACACCTTTACCTCCTCTCCTCTTCCTCAACGCATCGTTTCAGTTTGCCAGTGGACGGTTCGAATCTTGTGCTCCATATTGAATGTTGAATGTATCTAACGCGAACTCGTAGGCGCGCTGTATCTTGAACATATTCCCCAGTCGCATCAGGCATGTCAAATGATCACGTATTTGAATATCAACGTCTAACATCACTTCTCAGTGGACTCTAACCCTGCTTTCTGGTTGGTGGGCAATTGGGCAGCTGGTCGCCTCGGTTATCGCCTGGGGCTTCATTGGAAACTTCTCGTGTGATGGCGAAACTCCCGTAGGACAGTGCTTCAAGGCGGATAACATGGGCTGGAGATATACCATGTGCGTCCAATGTCTTCATCTTTACAGGCAAGCGAAAACAAACTAAATTGAACTTCCATAGTTACACCCTGTAAGTTCTATTCAATCAGGACGAATTGGAACTTTGTTTCGAACCGTTTTATCCAAGGGGCGCCATGACCTTCCTTATGTTCATCTTACGGTTCGTCGTCTTCGACCTCCAGGAATCGTCCAAATATTACATCGCGAAGGGTCGGGATGAGGATGCAATTGCTGTACGTCTCTGTCTCATTCACTTTTAGCGAACGCCCGGGTTGCTGAATCCCGCACCTAGGTTCTCAACCACATCGCCAAGCGCAACGGCAAGACCATCAGCCTCACCATCGAGAAGTTCCGAGCAGTCGAGGGCGGCAAGGTGTACGTTCCTAAATCCAAATCCGAGACCATCAAGGGCGCCTTCACGGGCTTCGATCTGTATGTTATTCAAGTCAAATCTCCGCAGAATGGCGTCATTAACATTTCTATCAGATCACTCGTCAAGCCTCTCTTCGCTGGTCGTAAGCTTGCAATCAATAGCTCCATCACGTTCATGCTGTGGGGTAAGCATCAAATAACAGCCCGGATCATCCGAATCATGTAACATCCCACACAGGACTCATTGGCCTGGCATACCCTCTCTTCAACTCTTTCCTGCCCCTATATCTGAAAGAGCGCGTCTCAAGCAGCGCCGGCGTCAGCGAGACTTACCGCAACTATGCCATCATCTCGGTTTGCGGAATACCTGGCTCCCTTATCGCTTGCGCTGTCGTTGACTACACTCGGGGATCTAACAGCAAGTGGTCTGTGGGTGGAAGAAAGCTGACGATGGCTATTTCCACCCTCCTCACGGGTGTTTTCCTGTTCCTCTTCACAACGAGTAGGAATGAGGCTGCGGTTCTCGGATTCTCGTGCGCGTCTGGTCTTACGCAGTACGTATATCCTCTCCAACTCATCTTGACGCCATAGCACTGATCCGCTGTTCTGTAGAAATGCGGTATGACATCCAAGCGACATTAGTTGCAGGGTTCACTACTAACTTTTGGTGACTCTTAGATGTACGGTGTACTCTTCGCTTATACCCCGGAAGTGCGTTGCAGGCTTCAAGTTGTGTGCGATCATCATGGACTTCAAGCTCAACATAGGTTTTCAATAGGTATTCCCGGCTCCCCAACGCGGCACTGGTGACGCAATTGCAAGTAGCTTCAACAGGATTACAGGCATCCTCGCTCCTGTCATCAAAATCGCCACAACCACCGTGGCGGGTGTGGCCGCCAGTCGCGCATCAGCGAACGGGTACGTTAAGCATTCCCTCTCCCTGTTCACATTCTCTATAGCACGCCCTGACCGTTGAATTACGCCTCCAGACCGATCTTCGTGTCCGCATCACTGTTTATCGTTTCAGCTGTGCTGATGATGTTCTTGCCGATTGAGGTACGTTTATCCTCACAACCCCTTCAAGCGCTGCGGTTTATGTTCTCTCTGCTGCTACCAGACGGCAGGAAGAGCTGCTATGTAAGAAGCGTTGGTCACTGGATAACGACTTGATGTCAACTAATGTTGACACGCTACAAAACGACATGCACGAAAGGCATCTGATCTGTATGACTCAAATGTGCTCCAAAGTAACTGTATTACGCGGCTAATGTATAATCTGTCCCCGGAGTAACGCGTCTGGTCTAGACAGATGTCTTGGAGACTCAGATATCTCAGATTACACATACGACATCATTCGTCGACGATATAAGACGGGGGCGAACGCGTTACGCCTCCCTTCAGGTTCCACTCATTGAGGACCAAGGACCATCTCGTTGCTATTTCTTTTACTATGTTTCGCCCCCAGGTCATTCGCAGAGTTGCTCAATGTAACCTAACGGCTTCGAGGGGTGCTCCCCGGACTGCTGTAAGACCGAGTCGCGAAGCACATCACCGGACAATTCTACATCTGACAATCTCTCTAGCAACGCCGTTCATACGCGTCCACGCCCCCGCCTTCGGGCCAGTTACCCCCAGACCCACCGCCGAAGAAACCTGATCCCAACACTCCACTTTATGTGGCGCTTGGTGCGGTTGCCCTTGCAGGGGCTTACTACTACTATAACAGGCCGGGAGAGGTCGCCAATGCAAAAGAAAAGGCTAGAAAGGAAGAGGAGGAGCTGGAGCAGAGGGCTAGGGATGCAGCACAGTCTGTGAAGACGCGGGCAGACGATGCGGTGAAGAAGGTGTCAGGGAAATAGGTGCCCAATCTATCATACTGGCACTCGAATCCAGAAATCAAGAGTATAGTATTGGATTTATCTCCATTTTGCACCGAGGTGAAGCAGAGGTGAAAGAGGGATGGTGCGCGTACATATGATTTCACCTTCCCGACTTGAAGAGGAAGGGGCAAGAGCCCTCAGGGAAACCGGACACGCATTTTCATTGTCGTCCCTCTTAGCTCAGTGGTAGAGCGCATCACTAGTATGCTATGATGAGGTCAGTCGTTCAAGTCGGCTAGAGGGAATAATTCTTTTGCCATTATTTCCCTCATCCGTTTTTTTAGTTTCACATTCAATGGGTGAGCAACTTTCTCAGCAAGGACATAAGTGAAGGGATCTCTGTAGCTATGAGACTTTAGTATAACTCCAGCCATTTGAAATGGGGCGCAAATTGAGCAGCACGTGATGGCCAGAGCTTGAATCTCATCCGGTACCAGGCTCCTCTCACCCACCAATCTCGTTTGAGCAACATGGGATGGTTCTCAGGAGGCTCCAAATCCGAGGACCCCGCTCCCTCACGGCAAGATAGAAAACGGTGCTGGGAGACACGGGACGCTTATTTCTCCTGTTTGGATCGCGTAGGTGTGGTCAAGGCAGGTGAGGAAGGCAAGGCATGCTCATCAGAGCACCGGAAGTACGAGGATAACTGTGCCAAGAGCTGGGTGCGTTTGTTCCTTTCAGGCGCTCAACTCACTAGGTTATAACTTTGAGAAGATCGAATACTTCAACCAGCGCAGGATAATAGCGGAGGCTCAGAAAGACAGGCTAGCTCAGGCAAGCACACAAGCACAGAACACCAGACGGTAGTGTACTGCAGATAGGTGAGCTCTGTTTGACATACTGGGGTGAATATATCTGTCTGAATCCTGCACCAGGCTCCATGTTGTCCGGCGTTACTGGTAGACGCTATTCCTAGGACTCGTCAAATAATATGCACTCCCATAATACATCCCATCTGTTTCGAACTCTGCTTCCAAGCTTCACCGCTCAAAGAGGATGGAAACATGTTTCAAGGCGCCCTTCAAGTATGGCGTTTCTCACATGATTTGGTGTCCATCTCTTCTTTAGAGCGAGAAGCAGAGGAAGTTTGATTTGTTTAACTCCACCAACAGGTCTTGTTAAGCGTGTGTGTATCCCTTCACTTCACAGTCATCTATCGATCAGCTGATGGGCCCAGTCGTCCATGGAGTCGTCCTCTAGTTCTGTCACCTCGGTCCCTCAGGTCTCATCTTCTGAGATCAATCACCCAGAACCCCTCTGTTTCACCGACAATCATACTACCATTTGAGATACTACCAGTTGAGCTGCTACACCCTAGGCCTGTGGTTCCGCTGGTCAAGGCTGTTCTTGAACCGTAGATGATCAGCCGTGGCCTAGGTCTCCGGTAGTGGCACTAGGTCAACACCTCTTGATGCTTGAACCCATCCCTTTCATTCAGGCGTCTTGCGAATGTCACCCCTGGATATTGACTATTTTTACCTGGTGTGCTGTACAGTGATTAGGACCCGTGTCCAAGTATCACCGCCATTAATCCCGATATGCACGACTGAACTATGTACATAAAAACAACTGCAGCGAAAACCAACCCCTCCGACGTAGCCCGCCATCGCCATGCTACAGTTGCCAACCAAGAGTAACAGATCCTACTCTGAGCTCTTCACTTCCGGGTTTCGTGCGACGGTCGACCGTTCAGGACCTGCCTATAGCATCCCTGCTCCCCCTTCCCCGATGGCCATCCCTCATACTCCGCCAACGTCTCGTTCAACTGGCCGTCATAGCAGTTTTTTCGAGCTCATGGCACCCCATCGTCCGCACGCGACACCACCTTCTAGATCCGCAACTGCTTCATTAAATTCATCGGTCTTACATGAACCTGATCGACGTTCATCTTTCCTCACATTCTCATCCTGGCTACTCGATCGCAAGGACTCTGCCCACTCAGACGACTATCTGTCCTTCAGCAGCTCATCGCGACAGAATAGGCATGAGCTGCTTTGCTCTTCCAACGCGACAGAACTTTGGATCACTACCGGCGATTCACTCACCTTGACCAGCATATCCAAGAGGTCCGTATGTCATACGCCGTCATTATCCCTTATCTAAGTAAACCCTCAGTTCCAACGAGTCAAGTCTTTTCCAACCCATAGACCCGTTCTCAGTATCCCCCGATTGCACATCGTCTTTTGCCGACGTTGACAGTCACCCACCTTCGAGACGCACATCGAAACGGGCGTCTTCCTTGTCCTCCCCCGACCAATCTTCCTTGCACGTGCCTCTGTTACTGCGGCGCGAGCGGCCGACGTCGATCCAGACAATGTCGCTTCCATGCTCCCGACAATCCTCCTACGTGTATCTCCCTACAAGCGGATGCGAATCTGATTATTCATGGACGGCGGAGGAGCGAAGTAGTAGAGGTGTGACTCCCGAACCCCTCGTTGAGGACTTGGAGGAGCGATGTGATCCGGCGCAGAGTGTTGACTGGCGGCAGTTTCATGTCGAGCTCCTCTTGGACGACACATGAATTGGCTGTCGATCTACCTTGCGCTGTCTTTTCCATTTGGTGTACTCGTACCGATCTCATGAGCGAAGTTATATAAGTAAAGGCTACAAGATATTCCTTGAGTAATTTCAACCCACTTAAGGTCTAATTCGGTGATGCCATCTGCTGCTGTGAAACGTCAATGCCATTGGACCAAATCCCTACATACTGGAAGCCAAGACAATAATGATAGCTCGTGAAGTCATGAGAATAAGGAAAAACGGGAGAGCGAATGAATGAGGAGTTTTAAATAAAAGATAGATGGCACACAGAGCAGAGAGAGCAAAGAGAGCAGAGAGCGAAAATATATATCATGTCGTAGTCGTTCGTTAGGAGAAATCAAGTAGCCTGCCCTTGGTATTTCTTGATTAAATCCCGAAGCCTTGCCTGTCCAAAGGCCAGCTCTCCACCGGCGGGCTTGGCCGATGATCCAGCTTTCGCAGAAGTGCCTGACTTGAAGTGTCCCGTCGAATCAGTCCTTGCCTCGCCGATAGTGGGAGGAACCTTGGCTGGAGCGGCCCGACTTTTGTTGGGGGATGGCCGGGCTAGAGAGGCAGTGGAAGATAGCATCGGTGTGGCATGCGATGATGAGATGACTGCGGGCACCGACGACGATTTTATAATCGGCCTCGGGCGTTTCCCTCTGGCATTGGCATTGACAGACTTGGGGTCCGAGGTCTGCGTAACCGCGAGCGGCGAGCTGGCAGTCAATAATGACTTGACTGGCGTTCGAGGAGGAGGTTTGGTAATCGCGGGAAGGGGATCACCTGATGATGGGGTATGTACCTTTGGTTCTGCCGCAGGCTGAGGGGGGCGTCGAGGTTTAGGTGTGGATATGGGGACGTTTCTAAGGAGGTTCGATTTCGCCTCAAGCGCTCCGGATGCCCAGATGGATGTGATGGCTGTCACTCGACCACCTCGGCCACCCCGCGCAGAGCGAATGTCATACTTGGCTTCGGGGTCCGGCTGAGGCGCCAGTTGGGATGGTAACTGCGCGGAAGGTTGAGCAATGATCTTCTTTGGAGGAGGCAATCTAGTGATGTTCTTTTCCAAGGGCGCCTTGGTAGCAGCATTGATGTCGCGATGTTTCGCAGCAAGCGCGTCTAGTACTCCTGAAGATGAGGGGGGCGAATACTGACGATCGGTGATAATGGACTGTACACCGCGTGGAGTCGGAGAGAGCAGCGGTAACACGGGGGATATATCTAAAACCACCGGCATGGATCCGTCGTTGTCTGCTGGAGGCAATACAACAGCAGGAGGCGATGACGAGGACCAAAGGTCTGCGACCCGCCTGGCCTCCACCGCCACGGTCGCGTCTCGGGCCAGAGGTTTGATAAGACGGGGCGATGTCCCATGTTTAAAGGTGCCGACAGGAACAAATCCAGACGAGCGAGGGTTAGGCGCAGCAGACATCTCGTCCACTGGCTTGATGTCGACGGAGGGAGGCGGCACATACGAAGGCTCGTCAACTTGTGAGAGGTGATCGTCTTCAGCAGGAACAAATCCAGACGAACGAGGGTTAGGCGCAGACACCTCGTCCACTGGCTTGACGTCGGCAGAGGGAGGCGGCACATACGAAGGCTCGTCAACTTGTGGGAGGTGATCGTCTTCAATAGATAACGGCGGCCGTTTTGACACCGCAGGGCTCAGCGGTACAACTTCCTCCATAGGTGGGACCTCTGGATCGATACCTCCCAGCCATGCCGCCACTCTTCCCTTCGCAGCCGCAGCTTTCTTCTTCCTACCACCAGGCCCCTCCCCCTCCTTATGATTTGCATCTTTCTCCTTCCTCTTGCTTTTCTTCCTCCCCGAGTTCCGCCGCGAGTCACCCGAACCACTCGACCGCCCTGCCCGATGCGTCTTCTCATCCGAGTCATGCTCCATGTCTAATTCAATCCCTGCATCCAGTTCGACATCCACCTCACCCAATCCCGCACCCGCGCCTACACCCAATCCCGCGCCCTCCCACTCACCTGCGAGGGTCAAACTCGAGATCGCCGAGTCGTTCAGCGGATCAGGCGTGACATCCTTGACCGGAATATCAATCGGCTGGACACCGACGATGCTCCATACTGGCCTCCGCTGCTCCGCGAGATCCATCTTCCGCGTGCCCACCTCCGCAAGCAGGCGCTTTTCAAGAGCATCAAGGCCGCTCTCGCTTTGTAGCTGAGCGCGAAACTCAACCGACTTATGCTTGGGAAGCCTCACAGGAGTCACGGCTGCCAGAGGCGTTGGAGGAGCTCTATGCTCCGAGGCGGGAGCAGGAGGAGCAAGCGAGGCAGGTTCTTGAGAAAAGTAGTCGTTGATCCTGGGTCTAGATGCTTTCAACGGATCCTTGACTTTCTTCATCAGCGGAGGAGGGGCAGGAAGCGTCTTATTAACGTCAGTCTCCAGGGGGGCCGCATCATCGGTCCGTGGTTCAATGACCTTGGGGAGGTCAGCGGACAGGTCGACGGTTGTCTTCTCCACTTCTTCAGCCATGCGCTCAAGCTGTTCGACACGCTCACTCTTTGGCAAGGAGTTTGTGAATGAATGCTTTGGGGAGAGGTAAGGGCGCGGGGAGTGCACCACCTGGGCAGAAAGAGTGTCGTTCTGGGGAGGCGACGGGATCGAAATCGGCGCGGGGGGCAAAGTTCGCGTGCGGGTCACAGTCGCTGGACCTGGTGGAGCAGGGACGGCCGGAGGTGCTGTAAGTGGGAATCTGTGCGATCTCGGCGAGACGGAGCGATGACGGGAGGAAAGGCGGAGATGCTGTGTGAACCTCGATGCACGCTGGCCTTTGCCTTCCTCTGGTTGCATGTCGTCGCCGAGATGTTGCGAGGTTTGTGGTGGCGCCGGTCCTAGACCTATATGGGTTGCATTGTCTGCCGCGGGTCCAGCGCTCAGAGGGCGTGTAGGTACATAAGCGGGTATATGAACCTGCGGCGGGAAGTAGTACGGCTGGTCTATTCCCTCAATAGGCATGAAGTAGTGTGGCTGTGGTGCGTATGTTTGTGGTGAGGGTAACCAAACCTGGTTTTGGACTGGGTCAAAGTAGACGGCGGGCATGGGCGGCGAGGCTGGGAGCGCAGGGTATGCGTAGTGATGTTGTGGAAGATACGGCGCTGGCGCCTGATGGTACGGGCTGTGGACAGGTTGTTCTGCTGGCTCTGGGAGCGCAGAAGGATGGACGATTGGTACGGGAAGATCTAGATGTATATCTTTCCTGTAGAGCAGTCAGCAGAAAATATGGGTTCCACAGATTCACCGACTTACGTTCCAATGCCCATGTTGATCGTGATGCCCACAATGCATCGCACCTCGAACAATGATTCCGTGGTGTGACCCTCGGACTCGTCGCCCTCTAAAGTGCCGCCACGAACTCCCCGTGCGTGCTTCGGAACATCGAAAACGAGACTCGCGATGCCTTCCCCACCGGGATGTATGATGTAATCTGGGCCGCGGAAGGGCACCGTAGTGAGGACGTCGGATAGCTGCAGTGGCGATGGCTCGCCAGGCTTTATACCCGGCAGCACTAGCGTACGGGACAGCGCAAGCGTTAGGCCAGAGTTCTAACGTTCAAGTCAGATAATAAGATAGCACTCGAACGCCGGATACGCGCCTTCTTATTCGAGTGATTCTTGACATGCAGCTCTACGCACGCACTCTCTCCAGCAACAATAATGCCACCCACGACCCTTCCCTGCGCCCAAATCTTACCAAACTCGCCAACGACGACGCCCTCAGGCTCCGCACGAGAAAAATCGACCCCGTAGCTCTCGACAACCTCAATCTCCCGCTTGCAAGTCACCAGTCGCTTCTCGCCCTTCCATACCACGCCGACTGTTGCGCGAACCTCGTAACGCACGCGCGCCACATCTGAGCCGAAACTGATCGACGAGGGTACTGATGAAGGAAGTGGGATTCGAAAGAGAAAAGTCGAGATCCCACGACGAGCTTGGTGGTAATTCGGTGGCAACGGCGGATCTCCTGGCATTGGGTGCGCCTGCACCGCATTAGAAGGAGGCAAACCTGGCCCCTGGAAGAGCCGTCGACTATGCAAGAACGTCGATGTCGCAGAGTGATCGCGCGAGGTCAGCTCTATCCATGAAATCAGTACATAGAAACCCTCTAGAATGCGATTTGCGACGAACCTTGGAATGCAATGAGTTCTACCATCATGATGTCGATCCCGAGGCCCTTGTCCGCTCGACACTCCATCTCCATCTTGCCCGAAACAAATTTGCCAGCAACAAAGATCGAGTGGGCGAGCGTCAACGACACCTTGACCTTGGAGTGGTGCGGCGACGAATTCATTGGCTCTGGTCTCGTCTGTGCGGAGGTCGCCATAGTAGAAGAATGCTGAAGATGCTTCCTGAAAGAGTAAAAGTAATGTCTTTGGGCTCCAAGCTCAGTTCTTCGCTGAATGAGACGGAGAAAAAAGTGGAAGATGGACAAAGAAATGCTTTAGATAGGAATGCATGGAGATGGAGATAGTAGAAGCACGATTCAGAACTTATTGCTGGGCCATGATGATGGTCAGGGTGAGAGAGATGTTTAGTGGCGACAGGTGGCAGTGCCGCCATTCATCCGAGTCTTAATTGACATTGACAATAATGAATGGGCCAAGGAAAAAACATGCAAGATTTTGCAGAATCTCAGTCTAGGCTCTAAAGATCTGTAGTTCTGGATGTGATACATGTTACCTGTTGTTATGTTTCTGAAGAGGAATGTTGAACGGTGAGGAACCGTCAACCATCTTCCGTGGCACAAAAGAAAGAATACTACATCGATGTCACATCTTGCAATTGTATCTTGTATATCAGGGTTCTTTCGCTCTCGTGCATAGGAGCTAAAAGCTTTATTGCGGTGTGCATATGTAGCGCATGCAGCATGCAATGTCGAGAAGAATAATCAGTAGAAAGATCTAAGTCCTCGATCCTCAAATTGCGAAAGAGACCGTTGAAACGCGTTCGAGTCTGCGCTTAGTAGCGGGCCCGGAGCACAGGGAGAAAGAGGTATGTAGCCCACAATGTAAAGAAACTCCTGAGCGTAACACTGTCTAGAAGTGTACCGATGGGCCGCTGAGATTATAGTGTCGTGTTGCAGTGTTTCTGAAGTGAGGATACCATGAAATTGTGGTCGTCGCCAAAGGGCTCGTCGCAAGAGGCAGAAGAGTCAAAGGTAGGAGTCATGACTAGTGAATACTAAATAGAAACTTGATAGGAATTCAGAAGGTCCAGGAGTTTTAGACTGCGTTGTTATTCCTTCATAGATATAGATATCTCAAAATGCTAGTAGGAGTCTCTTGCTCAGGTAAGAAAGTAGACATGAGAGGACGAGAGACAATCCAAAGGTCCCAGTGGTTTGGAAAACATGCGCCCTGGGGCCCGGGACCTGCCAGAGTGACAAACTTGAGGGAGAACTTGAGGGTGCTAAAGCGTCCCCTTCATCAAATCTAGGCGTAAATCATTTCTACTCGAGGAGAGAGATGCGCTTCAGATATCGATCCCTGGTGTTGGATTTATGTGGAAGTATATGACAGGGTGCGACGATAGCCAATATGAAGAGACGAGGTGGTGGTTAAGCTTAGGAAGGATGTCCGTTCTGGCGGTCGCCACATTCGTGAAAATCATGGCGATCGTGAGTACACGAGGCAGTCTTTTAGGTTTCACTGTTTCACGGCTAGATCTCTGTCTAGACCGTCCTTGTGACTTGTCTATGTAGGCGATAGTTGTACCAAATTTAAGTACCTGGGATGCGCAGCATTTTATCCGCTGTTCCTTTTGTCTTCCAGAAACCCGGTAACGGTACTGTGCTGTCGTTAACGGCCTCCCTTGCGCCTCCTCGATTTCACGGTCTATCATATCGAAAACCTCAGGCTTCACTCCGCACAGAGATATAAAACTGGCAATCAACTGGTCTGGCCCACTGTTTCGGCGACCTCTCCTCTCCTGCCTCGCATCTTCACGTCACGACCTCATACGTCCCCATCTTTTTACTCTTCGTTCAATCTACCTATCATCCCGATGGCCTCCTTCGTAGAAATGTCACGACTCAACAAAGCTGCAGTCGGGGTCCACCGATTGCTGAATTCGCGAAGACTAGAACACGCGTTCTTGGGAGGCTATGAGCTCGCTCTGTTGGGCAGCACGCGTGGAACACGCGATATCGATGTAGCCGTGAAAAAACCCTTCCTCAGCGGCTTCGAAAAGGTCAAGGAGGCCTTCGTCGACCACGCCGACTTCCTGGTGTTCGACGGGAATCGCACGGATTGTATCAACGCAATCCACAAACCCACGGGGGTGCACATCTTCGTCATGCTCGAGTGCGTCCATTTCCATCGCCTGTGCAGACGAACGCGTGCTAATGACATATGGACGATAACGATAGGGATCTTCCGAAGACCCTGGACCGTTCCACAGACGCCTCCCACCACCTCCCGATCTACACCCCCACACACATGTTCATCCGAACGATCCAGAGTCTAGGTCTTCGCTCGAAGGAGAGCCACAGGCAGGATCTGGTGCTCCTGCACGATAAATTCTCGTTGGACATGGCGAAGGTCTATCGGAAGGTGACGCCGCTGCAACGCGATGACGCCCTGCGGAACTGTCTGAACAACGAAAGGGCTGCCACAATTTTGCGCGGGCTCAATCTTCGACCTGAGTCGGACCGCTAGGATTTCTCTTCATCAATTTTATGCCATATCCTCCTTTCTTACCCCTTGGCGCAGCATCCTCAGTGATATTACAGACTACAACAACTACACACTCTTGCATCTCGCTTCACGCGCGTACCATATTCCTTTCCACATAAATTCCCCAGCGCACTGCTCCATCAACAAGCCTCCCCGCATAGGCACTTGCAGCCACCACACAGGTGGCTGCCCAGACCTAAAAGAATTACTCCGTTTCCACAGAACGCGACTCAATTATGGATGGTCCACTGCCACATTTACCTACAAACATCATATACATACAGTACTCGGCGCTCTTCTTTCAAATCCCTAACAAATTATATGCACTGCACTTATGTGATGTAAAGCTTAACTATAGCTAAAGCCTTCAGAGTTAACATTGAGTTAACACCAATGTTTGAATGAGTTTGTTTCGCCAAAACTGGCGACGCGTTGTTTGTCACTGTATGCTCTTTCATCATTCATGAGAATTCAGAATCATAGCTACCAGGCCTCGCTAAGCCTTGGTCTACACGTACGCATTACACCCCACTCCTGCCACTGCCTTGCGGGACATTTGGTTTTGAAAACCGCAAGATGTCCTTTTTCTCGCCAACAGCTTATAATTGCTTTAAACTTAGACGATTTCGCCATCGAACGCCTTAATTAGCTCACCGGCTGTCGCGCCGAACAGGCTCACTAATGAATAAGTATTTGAACTTGACGTCGTCCTTGAGGCCTGAGGCTTGACTTTCAATTGCACTTCTTGCAGCCTCGTATCCGCCTCTTTGGCGGTAAATGTCGCTTCGTGTGTCGGGGGAGCGCATTGACAATTATGGGTCCATCACAACACCACTCCTCGATCACCCAGATGACGACGATGGCATAAAGAGGATAGGAGAAGAAGACGGTGCTAGTGAAGGCGAAGGGAAGTCGGAAGGGCGCAGGCAGATTGGGCTGGTATCGGCCGTATTTATCATATTCAACCGAATGATTGGGACTGGGTGAGTGAATTCGAATTTTCTTTCGAGGTAGCTTATGTTGGCGGACTCTTCTCATGTTTTCCAGCATCTTTGCGACACCCAGTACGATCCTGATCCACAGTGGTAGCGTCGGGATGTCGTTGTACGTCTGTTGACGGTGCTCTTTTGATGATAACCCAATAACACGGGGCTAGAATTATGTGGCTCGTCGGCGCGGTCATTGCCTCCGTTGGAATGCAGGTGTATATAACCTGGGGCACGGTAAGCTGCTTCTTCAACTTACGTGCGGACAATCCAACGTCTCAACCTGTCATCCGTGCACAGGCATCTCCCCAGAACGGAGGAGAGAAAAATTACCTCGAATATGCCTTCCGAAAGCCCCGGTACCTCATGACATCGATTTATGCAACGATCACTGTTCTTCTCGGTGTGTCCTTGCTCTTGTACGCTTCATTCGCCTGCGCCTAATGGTGCCCCTCAGGCTGGTCGATCGGGAACCCGCTCGTATTTGGTGAATACCTCCTCAAAGCGCTAGGCATCGAGCCGGGTCGGTGGACTCTTCGCTTTGTCGGGCTGGCGTGCCTCACGTTCGCCATGCTCCTCCACGGAACCGCGTTAAAGTGGGGACTCCGCCTGCAAAACTTCCTCGGCATGTTCAAGATCATCGTGATCCTCATCGTCATTGGCACTGGCTTTGTAGCGCTGAGCGGCCACATGCAAATCGAGAAGCCGCACAACTTTGAAAATATTTTTGAGGGGACAACGACCAATCCGTCGTCTTTTTGCTTTGGGCTGTACAACGTAAGTCACCGCCAGTTCTTCTTGCTATTTATGCATTAAACCCGACGATAGGTTCTCTGGTCCTTTGTCGGCTTTAGTAACGTGAATTATGCGCTTGCTGAGGTCAAAGATCCCGCGAGGACGATCCGCATCGCAGGCCCTCTGGCAATCGCAGTCGTGACTGTGATGTACATGCTCGCCAACATCGCGTACTTCGCTGGTGCGCCCAAGGAGGAGATCACTGGTTCGGGTAGACTCGTCGCTGCGCTGCTGTTTCGGAATGTATACGGTGTACATACGGAGCGCCTTCTCGACGGTTTCGTTGCGCTATGTACGCTCGGAAACGTTCTCGCTGTGGTCTGTCCATGATGCTACGACAGTCAATCATTTCCCTGTGTTCTGATTGTTCTGTAGATGTTCTCAGTTGGCCGGGTACACCAGGAGCTAGGTCGCGAGGGTATCCTGCCCCTCGGCAACCTGTGGGCATCCAGTCTTCCATTCAATGCCCCCTTAGCCGGGCTCGCATTGCGTGAGTCGCAGTGCACCCCACGTCGTGCCCAGTTAATGTCTGACGAACTGAATCTCCTCATGCCAGATTGGGCCATTTCCGTTGTGCCTATGTTCGCACTGCCGCCAGGGGACGCGTACACTTTCGTCCTCAACCTCGTAAGTACCCACACATTTACTCTCCACCTAGTATCTCCACCATCGCGTCATCACAATCTAACGCAATGCCCATAGTCTCAATATCCGTTTTCCGTCTTCAACTCGGCCATCTCCTTCGGAATCATCTACCTCTCCCGATGGCGGCCTTACGCAGAGTGGCCGCACGTTGGCACAGGTCCCCAGCTCGCCGCGGCTGCGTTTGGCCTCGCCAACACATTTTTGCTCCTTGTGCCGCTTTTGAAGCCTCCTCACGCCCAGCCATACGAACACTTACCCTACTGGGCGCATGTGGCGGGTGGCTGGGCAGCCTTCGGAGTAGGGGTCCTCTACTGGTTTATCTGGGCTGTTGTGCTTCCTTTCATTGGGAACTATGGCTGGGTGAAGATTGAGGAGACGGGAAGCGATGGGCTTTTGAGACGTGTGTTTCGACGGACAGCTAGACGTTGATGGCGTTGATTCATTAAGCACTGCCCCAATTGTACTCTTACTCATCCTCCATAGGAATATAGATTATTAGATCCAGCTTTCCTTATCTCTCAAAGTCTTGAGGGCATCGCCAGTTAACCAATGCATGATTTGTCATGATCTCCATCGAACAATGGACGATTGGATGATACGTCGACCTTGCGACATGAGTCCTCATCAACAGCAACAACAGTGATATCTTTAGCTGGAGGTCTAGATAATGAGACAACAACACGCGGACTTCGACGATGAACCTTCTGAGGTGTAATGAGCATCCACCTTTGGTCGATTTCCTGGAATCATCTAGGTTCCAACACGCTGCCGCCGCCTGGCCACACGATCGTCGGCGCCACCACCACCACGCATTGTCGAAGAAAAATGATATGAATGATACAAGATTTTTCTCTGAATATTCGGCAACGAGATACGTACTTAGTGTAACCGGTGAGCGTAAGTAGAACGGACCCGACTCACGAAGGTACTTTCTGGTTAGCTACTTACGAACAACGAGATATATAATAAATGATCAGTCAAATAGGTAGATGAAACCGTTGTCTGCGTCTGGACATACTCAGCCAGTCGGCCGTGCGCTCCAAGTACTGCGCCGGGACTTGGACTACCAACGCCATGTACTAGTAGACTGCCGACTCGATTTTTTGGAACAATGCAAGGACGCGCCGGGAAACACTTATGTATCCGGAAAGGGCCAAGGCTAGCTGACGGTGAGGCCTGCAACAATTTGGGCACGTTCAAACTCACACAATAGTTCGCCAAGAGTGTGCCGTAGCGGCCAACGATAGGTCGAGACAAAGCGCAGCATTAACTTACAACATCTGCACATTAAAACATTACAAGACGCCTAAACGAAAGCCGCCCCGAAAAACAGTGCCAATTGACGGCGGCGGTCAGTCACGGTTGGACCTGAGTGGTTGTTGAGCCAGGTATGTGACGAGTGAGGGATGAATCATACCTGGGCCCAGCTGAACCAAGGAATAGCCTTGTTGGCGGAGTGCAGCCGCGGATGCTTGACAGTCAGCCACTGGAGTGTGGGATTGTGTCTTAAGTAGAGCAGACTCAGGGATATTAAAAATACTGACCAGTGCACTTTGCGAGCTCATCGCGCGTTACGGCTCTACTTGGGACATATCGGGCCCGCAGAGAGGGGCGTGACTGGAAGACATGGCGTTCAAGAGGGGTCAATTATGCTCAAACTGCAGTTTAGACGTCCTTACTTCGCAGATGTCGTGTTTAGCTGGGCAAGAACTGCCTGGTGGTTGTTTGTGACGGCGGCGGCGAGGTTAGCATGGTCTTGCTGAGCCTGAGCGTGGTTGTTTGCGACGGCGGTGGTGAGGTTGTTGACAGACACCTGAAGATTGGCAAGCTGAGCGCCTATATTGACAGGCGCGACGTTGCGGTAACGGAGCCGCCATGGTGAAGACGCGATGCGCGTCACAGTCATGTGATGTGGCTTGCACGTAGTCCAATTGACAGACTTTCTTCGACGACGACCCTCACCCCACCCGTTACCTTGAGTCGTTTTATGCACTAACCAGGTGCGCATGGTGCGGTTCAAGGTGAGAGCCTTCATTGAAGCTCTAATATCTTACTCCCAAGCACCGTGACAGAATCGATGGCTACTTGCCGAACTTATCCCAGTAGGCCAAAATCAAGGAGGCAGTCACCTGGAGGGAAAACACATATGGGCAGCCATTAAGCAAAGTGTTCTCAACAACTTTGGAGATATTGGCTGGGGTTCTGTCGGGCTTTCATTGACCGGTACGCTTTATATATCTACCCCTTTGATCATGGTCTCACCGTGCTGCAGTCAAATACTATTCGCCAACGACAAACATCTGCATCATACGCGTTGCACGAGACCACCATAAGATTGCCTGGGGTGCTCTGACCTTGCTATCCTCCATCGAAGGCCTGAGGTACATACCGCATGTGATCCATGTCTCTGGTCGGTCAATTTCCGGAAGGTTGCTGTCGCAAATTCTGAATTTCATCGCAGGCACGATTAAGCATGCTCAGCTGGCAGCGATTGCACACAACCGAGAGGTGATTGCGCGTTATCGGGCGCAGGCCAAGACACCTGGTGAGCCATCCTCATGCACCGAAGCCCTCTGCTCATGTCAATATCCAAAGCCGCATACCAGGATTCATACGAAACGTATTTGGAGACTAGTGCGCTTGAGATCGGAGCTTTACAAGACTGATGCTCGTCACCGTCCTCCCCTCGACCAGAGTACCACTGTCGGCTTAAAAGCTTAAAGCCAGGCCAAACTTGTAGATAGGATAGCGTTGGGCATCTGATGTGCAGCAAGTCGAACAAGATCGGCCAGGGCGGATCTTGACAATTTGTCCTTGAGGAGCCTCGAGCCTCGAGGCCACCATGGATTCCAATCGATTTCAGAGAGTGACGTCGAGAATACATAGTCCTCTGCAACTTGCAGGCTTACTTACACATACCAGCGTACTGTACCGGTTATCTACGCGATTTTCCGCGGAAATCGTACTTACCTTGGAAATTTTCGGAGCCCCGTTTTACTTCCGACAATGTTATAGTTCCTCCGGCATGTTTTCCCAGAACCACAGCCAAAACCTGAATCATGAGCCACTGGAATACGTCTTTGGCGACAAAGCTTCACGCAGCGCTCGTGTCGCGTGAGGAGCGATGGATTCGCCGTCGGCTCCCAGACCCCAACACTTCGTCGTCCGGCTCGCCTCTGATCGATTTCAACTCCAACGACTACCTCTCACTCTCAGCATCCCCCGCTCTTCGAAGTCGGTTTCTCAGGAAGCTCGATGCTGCGCCCGATATCCTTGGATCGGGTGGGTCGCGGCTGTTGGTGAATGGACGCGCCCACAGTGCCTTCGAGGCCCGCCTCTGCAACTTTTTCGGGTCCGAGGCAGCGCTGCTCTTCAACTCGGGCTTCGATGCCAACGTTGGTTTCTTTTCTTGTATACCACAACCAGGGGACGCCATTATATATGACGAGTACATCCACGCGTCGGTGCACGATGGGATTCGCGCATCACGAGTCCGAGATGCCCAATACTCCTTCAGCCACAACTCGATCGCATCGCTGCGGCAGGTCCTGGCGAAGTTACTCAACGAGCGCCCGGGGGTTCGTTCAGGGGCGAACAGTGTGTTTATTGCGGTGGAAAGCTTGTACAGCATGGATGGCACTTTTTCGCCGCTGTCGGAGATAACAGATTTGCTCGAGAAAACGTTCCCGCAGAGGAATGGATACCTCATAGTGGATGAGGCGCATGCGACTGGGATCTATGGGCCCCAAGGCAGGGGAAGGGTTGCGGACTTGGGCTTGGAATCCAAGGTGCTGGCGCGTCTTCACACATTTGGAAAGGCCCTTGCCGCCACAGGGGGTGCGCTCAATGGCTTCTGCTTCTGATCAACATCTCATGATAATCTCACCGCAGCCGTCGTTCTCACCAATACCCTCATCCGCGACTATCTGTTGAACTATGCGCGCTCGCTGATATACACCACATCGCTTAGCTACGCCAATATCGTTGCTGCCGACTGCTCATTCGACATGCTCACAGACGGGACGGCAGAAGAGGTATGTCATGAATTCTCACCGTGTCATCGACTGCCATTAATTGACATTCTGTATCCGCAGCTGGCTAGCGACCTCCTCGAGGTCTCGACCCACTTCACGGACTACCTCCGACCACGCCTCGCTCATATACCTCCGGAACTTCTCTCCCTCCCCTCGCATTTGTCTGAGGCAAGCGTCGCGCCACCATCTCCCATTATCCCACTCATGACATTGCATCCACGCCCCCTGTCCGCGTACCTTCTCGCCCTTGGTATGAACGCACGGCCAATAACGTGGCCGACGGTTCCCAAAGGCAAGGACCGTGTGCGCGTGTGTCTGCATGCAGGCAACACTGTCGCCGACGTCGAAAAGCTTGCGCAGGGCGCGATCCGATGGGCGGAAGAGACGATGGCAGCGCGTAAAAAGGAGGTGCAGCGCGACGGGCAGCGGTTCGAGGAAAGCAAGCTGTGAGCTCATCAAGAGCTAGCCGAGGCCGGTCAATGGCTGTACACGCTATAGCCCAGTTTCGTTCCCATCCCAAGCCGGCTCTGGGCTGCCTTTCTGTCCAGGATTTTATCTATTACCACCAAACAATTCCATGTATTTTAGTATGCCCGCTGAACACAGAATTGTCGATGTACCTCTGGCCTCACGAGCGAAGGCCCCAAGGAGCGTTTTCAAGAGCAACTGGAAGAATGGATCGGGTAGAGCGCCACATCGCATATCGCTGTCATCGTCATGTCATATCCATATCCAGGCGTATCGACTGCATTGTTGATCGTACTCGTCTGAACTTGAAAAATTTTGAAGTATGTCGTTGGGGCAGGTGCAAAGTAAGTCTCAGAATTTCTTGGCGTCTGACCTCGGCAGCGCTGAGTGAGCTATATTTAGTTCCCTTTTAACATCTTCGGATGATGGATCGGCCCCTATGTTATGTTACTGCAGGGGGCCCCGGCCTAGGCGCCCGCTAGCGATATCCCCGTGGCGGTGTCGCTTCAGCGATGAGCGCGATATGGTAATCAATTTGTCACGATACTCCTTTTTGGATTCGAGAACTTGTTATAATCTGGCACTGCACATGTAGTTACCTTTTGGTTTCCGCTGGTATCCCCCCTTCGTCGTCGGCGTACTACTTCCGCCGTACACCCACCACTACCACGCTGAATTCGAAGGTGTTGATACATTGAGGTGTGATGGCATTCAAGAAGGTTTGTAGTGGAGTAATTCTACCGCCCACTCCTGTCTCATTGCTCTCCTAGTTTAAGTCCGGGAAAGCTGCTGAGCTGTCTGTGAACTTTGTGATTGTTGGTGGGGGTATTGCAGGCCTTGCATGTGGTGTGTGCGATTCTTGTATGTATCGTATGCGAGAGATGGACGAGCTCCTTTACCATGCAGCTATCGCTCTACGGAGAGTAAACCACCGGGTGACCGTTCTCGAACAAGACGAGTCACTTACCCATAATCTAGTGAGTTTTTTGTCCATGTATTTATTGAGCCAAGCCGAGCATTTTTGTTGTGCGGCGCATAGCCGTCTGGGCCGTGTCGAATAACGCCAAACCTGTCGAAGATATTATACCACTGGGGGCTTGCAGACGAAGTTCGATCTATAGCGATCAAGTCGACTTCGGTTAGCATGCGTCTCTGTGTGTCGCTTCTTCTTCATGTCAGCGATGACGTTTACTAATGGAAATCTTGATCGACAGATGGAACCGGGGAGCTTCTCGGGAAGCATCACTGGGATGAGGAAGTTATGAAGGAGACGAGAGGAGAGTTTCTGTTCACGCGAGTGAGTGGCATAATGTCATACCCATAGGGAATTCACATTTACCCTGGGTTCGGTCGTAACAGCATTCAGACTTGATAACATTGTTGTATGACGTTGCGATATCATGCGGAGTGGACGTTCGTCTAGGCAGGAAAGTAACAGAAATCGATCCAGGCAATCGGACTGTGGCTCTGGAATCAGGGGAACAGCTGTTGGCCGATGTCATTGTGGGCGCTGATGGTGTGAGAGGTTTGTCGCGAAAGATACAAATCGAAGCGAAGGAGGATGTCCCATCAGGTTCTATGAACCTGTTTAGGTGAGGATATTCTGTTATTGAATCTCCCCAACACTTCAAACTCAGTGCGATCATCAGCACTACCGTTCCTCGTAATCTCATACTCGAAGACCCAGAACTAGCACACCTATATGACCAAGAACATGTGAGTCTCCTCCGTAGATGTCGTAGAACTCTGCTCGTAGAACTCTGATCACCGCTCTCCGTAGACCGCGATGACCGTTTGGCTCGGACATGGCTATTCAGTTTTGGGATTTCCAGTGGTGAGTAGGCATGCCCTCCCGAGTGGATTGGGCTCAATATTCGTCCTTCCAGTGTGACGGGTCTGATTTCGGTCTCTTGGTATTCGGGCCGACGACTGGGTGCACGACGCCGGGCGCATGGTGGTGATCGGAGAAGGCGCTCACCCTCTTCCTGTGAGTCCCGCATTGACCAGATACAACTGCTCAGCTTTGTGACTCCCCATCAGCCAGGTTCGGTCCAAGCGACCGCTATGACCATCGAAGACGCCGCGGTGCTGGCCAAGCTATTCTCTCACCTACGGACCGAGGACCAGATCAGTAGCTTCCTTTGGGCGTTCCAAGACCTGCGGCAACCTCGATGCAATTCCGTCATACAAAAGGAGGTGGGGATTGTGTGGTATATGACGATGCCGGAAGGGGAACACCAACAGATGCGAGACAAGACGATGCGCGCAAAGCGCGATGCCGGGCTTGGCATTCTGCAGGCGTCCGACGAGAGCGAAGAATCGCCGGAATGGAAAGAAATCAAGGAGGTGTTCGCGTACGACGCGGAGGACGAAGCGGACAACTGGTGGGTGGAGTGGGGGATGCTGCGCGAGAGGTCGAGGGGTGTTGATGTCTCCCTCGGGATACCCATCCAGGTAGAACGAACTATCTTAAACTGATTTTGCTATCGTGTTTTCTTGCTCATGCTTTGCTTGCTATCGTTGCTAGAAATTGAAGATGTCCCGTTATGCCACAAACTCTGCTAAATCTGCGACATGAACAACCATGGAATTCGCTGGACGAATCTCGGCGCTAATTGCAGGGAGATGCGACGTGTTCAGGGGGTGGAGGTGTCGATGTACGATGACCTCTTGGAGGTGTTCAGGGTCGCCTCAGTGTAAGAAGAGTATTGTACAGGTGTAAGTACTTATTGGGTATGAAAACGTATGAGTGGACAATTTCAAGAGTGGCGCATCAATGATGTCACTGTCGTCATCAACATGAGACGCACCTACCACTCGTCGAACCCAATCTTCACTTGCTCTGTAAAAAAGGGAAGACACAGTAAGTGGCAAATTGTCGGCGTACCCGTCCACTAACACATAGTGCTATAGAAATGGCCAACCCGGGTCCTCGTAAAACAACCCCAAGGCAAACGCCAGATGCATATGCGCCGCACTGCCAGAGCTACTCCGACTACATCACACACAACTACCCGCCCCAGGGCGACAGTACGTACTTTTCTCAACCTGTAATCCAAGTCTGACTCATTCTTCCGTTCTCGTTTTCCATCTAGCGACGGCCTCAGGCGGATACAGCTCCCCGAAAAACGTCTGGTCCGACCGCGCCCAGCGCGGAAACGCGACGAACATTGGGACGTACAGGCCCCGTGCGCAGTCGGACACTAATGTGGACCAGATGAAGAAGGGCGGCAAGCCGCTGCGCGACCAGTTCGATGATTCTGAGCTTGGGAGGGAGTTGGAGGCGCGGAGGGAGCATGAAAGGCAGTGCCGCGGCGGTGTAAAATCGACCGAGTGAGTGAGTGCCCGTTCAACCCCACTGTTTATTCCAGCCTTGACGGGTGTGCGCCATAATGCAGGCCAGCCGCGACCACAAGGTGATCAGCTCAACCCATGCTTCGAGCAAAATAAGGATGCGAGTTTTGAATGTCAAGAGGTAAGATCGCGATACGTCCGTCCTTCGGCACAGACATCGAACGAAGTTACAAGTGTACTGGTATCATGAAAAGCTAGACTCCTCTGTACCCTATGTATCTCAAAGCTATCCTGTAGTTTGAACAACGAACTACCAAAGTAAGGCTCGACCTGTGCTTACGTCGACTCGACTGGGTTCCGTTCGCCTATATTACTAACGCTGTTTGTAAACGCCAGCGGGTGAGGCAACTGCGCAAAGGACTCGGAGGCGGACGGACGTAAAGACGGAACGGATGGTTCCTGGCATTCTACCCGTTCCGCTTCTAGACTCGGGGTATTTGCAAACGCCTGCGGGTGAGGCAACGGAAGCGGACGTAAAGGCGGAAGGGGTGTATCTATATGAAGGATAAGTCGAGACCTAAGTCAAATTTCTTGCACCGGAGATTGCTGCGCCACTAGGGACGCAAGAACGCAGGTCGTAACCGACGGACGAGGAGAGTTCGTGCCGTGTCTTATCCAGCTCCAGCCGTCCCGCGTATGCTTGATTGTGCCCCAGGCCTATAAACAGCTCAGGAATTGAAAGCGTGAGCTTGGACGCACTGTGGTGGCTTTAACGTTATCGAGCTCGCGCATGCAAGCTCAAGATTCAAGAATGACGATAGCAGCTTCCATCATTCCATGGATGGTCACTGGACCTGTGCTAACAACATCCAACATTCTCCACAGAAACTTCCTTGAGCCTCGAACACGCGCAAGTGGCAAATTTCAACTCGTTGAGGTGTTGATGCGTCTGTTGGAATGTGCAGATCAATATGTTTCGATGGGCAGATTGATCAGTGGCAATGATCATAGGCCAGCCTCGAGCATGCGCCGGATCGTACATCGCGTGCCCAGCAATCGGGCCGAGGAAAGGGTGAGATCTGCTAGCCCCTCGAGGTCGACGTCGTACAAATGAGGATGTATCCTGCAGCCCAGCCAAGTCCTCATCCCACCCAGCTTTCCTGTATATAGGTCGACACAGCATCCGACTGAACAGAACAGCAAGAACGACATCTGCAAATCATTCCCAAAAGTCCTAGAAGCTGTTGGTTGATAGATCTCAGCTGTAGATCATGATATATCGGCCAGCGGCAGTGGGGGTGGCGACGACTGATCCATCGGACAGAGCACCATGTATTTGAAATGTCGGCGGTAGGGCCAAGTGCCGCCGACCTTGGCGCGGCGTCCAAGAGTAACGTTGGACATAAGCTATCGTTGGTCATTGGGCCCTGGGAGGCACTCTGTTGAGTATTTGGGATGAGGTGCTGGCTTAGGAGAGTGTGCCTGATGGTGATCATTGTTGAGCGCATGTCTTTCCCTTCTGTTCAACACGCGGGGGCCGCATGCTGAATTCAAGGTAGAACTTGTGACTCATTCAATGACCCCTTTGTAGACCAAGGCGATGAAAGCACTGGCAGGTAAAGGTCCATACATGATTGTTTTTTTTGACACCGGCAATTCGATAGAGAAAACGTTGTGATGAACAGATTAGTGTAATTGCGTCCGGATTCGATGATCTGCAGACGAGTTTGAAGATTCAAGATATTGGGCTGTGACTCTTGACTCGTTCATGTCTTCACTGAGATGTAGTGGGCCATAGATGGGCAGGATAAGTGGACTTGGGTGAGACTTAACAATGAGAGGAGGTTAGTGGCTGGATTTGGGCATTCCCCACACCACGTGTCGTCAGAACGTGTTTTTTGTTTACTGCCTCCGCCTTTGTCGCCATTCTCCAGACGCCCTCCAGCCAGTGGCAGGAGGTATAGACAAAACTCACCCACTCATTGTGAGCGCCTCCTCGCAACCCATTCTATTTCATTTCACTACAAGTTCTGTTCATGAGCCAGAGCACAGACCCGCAGATTTCTTCCGACGCGGGCATCCCACTCGTTCCTGTTTCCGTCACTCCTGTCGTTTCGGAATACATATACGACCCGACTCTCCCAGAGCACCAGCCCTGGTGTGTTGAGGCGCCGCCCGTGCGCAATCGCATGATCCTCACAGACTTGACGGTTGATATCCCGGAGTCAACTTCTAAAGCCCCGGCGGGCGAAACAGAGGGGCAGAATCTACACCAACACCCGAAAGCGCGATGGCGGACACTCGAGTTCAGGATATACATCGCTGTGCTGTGTCTGGTGCTCCCGATCATGGTGTGGATACCAATATCACTTAGCTTATGTGCGTACGGGGCAGTATTCCGTTTAGATGAAGCTAGTGACACTAGGGTGAACTCGAATCGCGCAGCGTCCAGTCCGAATTACCAGTTTTACAAAAACCGCCTCTCGCCGGGATGGATCCCTTTCCGCCAAGTGGTATGTGCGTACGATACCTCTACGTCACGCGTCCTAATCAAATTGATTGCTCCAGGACAACAGCGACGCGCAGTATCGCGGCTTTCGCAACAACTTTTGGCTGCTCACATTCCTTGCAAACGCCTACCTCTTCATTAAATTTATCTGGGTGACTTCTGCGCGCTCACCGCCGGATAACAACGTCTACCTCATCCGCTACAACCTCGCCTGTTCCCTCCTCTTCCTCACCGGCCTGCACGGCTCCAGTATCCTCAAGATCCTGTTTATCTTGACGCTCAACTTCCTCGTCGCGAGACTATGTAAGGGGAGCAAGGCGGGCCCGGTCCTGACGTGGGTGTTCAATGCCGCTGTGCTATTTGCGAATGATCGGTGGAACGGTTATCGGTTCGGGGACGTGCTGCCGTCGCTGGCGTTTCTGGTGCGTGATTCTTTGAGGTTCTGTGGCGTAATGTCATACGAGCTATTTCATAGGACGGATACCAAGGCGCCTATGCGCGCTGGCATATCATATTTAACCTAACGATGCTCCGTCTGGTCTCCTTCAACATGGATTATTACTGGGCCTGCCATGCTAAAGAATTCCCAGAAGTGAGTAGCATCTGCGGTGTCCACTGCTGAAAGCTGAGACAGAGTGTAGTACCGATACCATCGAACGACGACAACGACCGAGCGCAAAGCCAGCCACCCACCACATATGTACCATTTTGTCAACTACGTCTCGTACGTACTATACCCCCCGCTCTATATCGCTGGCCCCATCATGGGGTTTAACGACTACCTCTGGCAGGTGCGTCCTGGCTACTTTTGACAACCTTTCGACTCTTCGCTAACATGTTACACAGCACCGGAAACCCATGCACATCTACGGCCGCGTCGCGCTGCTCTACTTCTTCCGCCTCATCGCCTCGCTGGTCTCGATGGAGCTCATCCTCCACTTCATGTACGTCGTCGCGATCAAGGACACCAAAGCCTGGGTGAACAACTCGCCGGCCCAGATCTGCATGATCGGGTTTTGGAATCTCATAATCGTGTGGCTGAAGGTTCGTCTTGCTTTGTTCGCGCTCCCGCTCATATCGCAATATTCATTTCATCATTTTCCTTAATTCTTAATATCCTCGGTATCAATTTCGGCGACTCATTTACGAATTGATGTAACACCGACGACCTGGACCGCCATGCGCCTACAACACCCACAACACCTAACGCCCACAACACACAGCTGTTGATTCCCTGGCGCTTTTTCCGCCTGTGGGCAATCATGGACGGTATCGAGGTGCCCGAGAACATGGTGCGCTGCATGGCTAATAATTACTCTACCCTTGGCTTCTGGAGGAGCTGGCATCGTAGCTACAACCTCTGGATTATCCGGTATGTGCTACCTTTGTCCACCCCTTGTTTCAACCCTGTATCCTGTCGATCCTCCCCGCCCTCCCTGTATTTCTCTGAGCCCGCCGTTTCCTCTCTTGCCGCCGCTTCGGAATACAGTGGGTCGGATGCTGACGTATACGCGTGTGCAGATACATCTACATACCGCTAGGCGGAAGCCGCCGGCTAATACTGAACACGACACTGGTGTTTACGTTCGTCGCGCTCTGGCACGACCTCACATTCCGACTCCTCGCATGGGGCTGGCTCGTGAGCCTCTTCATCCTCCCCGAGATCATCGCCACGTATCTCCTGCCCGCGTCCAAGGTATGTCACCGTTCCTTATTCGCCATATGTTACCATTTCCCCCGCCCACTTAAACGTCACTTTACCGTTCCCGCCTTGCGGTCCCGCCCTGAGTGTCCTGGCGCTGACATCCCTGCCTTTTCCTGCTGCACATTCCGGCATGAAACAAACAGTACGGGACGCAGTGGTGGTACCGCCACGTGTGCGCCCTCGGCGGGGTCGTAAACGTCCTCATGATGATGGGTGCAAACCTCGTCGGGTTTGTCATTGGGACAGACGGGATCCAGTTCTTCGTCCGCCAGCTTTTCGGCACGACTGAAGGTGTGTGCGGCGCGATATCAATGGCTCGATGCCGACCATGGAGTGCCTTTCTTCAATCTTTATCTTTCCTTTTATAGGCCTCCTTTTCTTCGGCACCGCGTGCGGGTGTCTGTTCGTGGGCGTGCAGCTGATGTTCGAGTACCGGTGCGTTCGCCATTTGCTTACGTTTGAGGCCGGGGGAGTGTTGATGATGGTTTTTTTGTTCTATAGAGAAGAGGAGAAGCGAAAAGGGATCTATCGTCGATGCTAGATGCGAGATGGAGATACACATGCAATAAGGCTCGGCACCGTGATGTTTTTTACATCCGTGTGATTGATCTTGGAATGTTGCACGTTATTGTTGCAGCTTCAGTAATGGAATACGCTCTACATAGAATGTAGATGCCGTATCCTAGTGTATCTCCTCGAGCAAGTGCGCATTTGCATCCAGCTCTGTGCAGTTCCCCTCTCGCCGCTGTTCACACCGTCTGTCATCGATATCTTGATTTCTTTAGCGCTTGTGAGCCCGAGCGTCAAACCATCAGATTCCAAGGAACAATCGGCGCAGCTCGTCTTGTTGCAACGGCGATCTTGTTCCCTGATCTAGGGTGGTTTTGTATGCCCTCGACACGTGGATAAGCCGCCCTTTCTCTGACCCTTCCCTTCTTCGAGCTAAACTCGAACAAAATAATCCTTCCCTGTGTGACACACGCCCAGATCGCTTTAATTGTCAACGACCAAGTTACATGTTCTAGTTCATATCTGCCTCCGTCTCCCAGCCCAATACCTGTTGATTGATTTCTGAACCCATAAGCCCCAATGGTGACGTCCTTTGCTCGTCGGTACACGCCCCCACTCACGCGTTTCCGACTCCAGGACACCCCAAAGGAGTATCTCTTCATTGATTTCCTCATCGTGGGCGGCGGGCTCGCGGGGTTGGCATGCGCAGTAGCACTCCGCCGTGTAGGACATAGAGTCGTGGTAGTAGAAGAAGACGCATCGATGAGTACACAAGTGAGCATCATCACACGTCGCATTTGTATTGATTTCGTGTTGATGTTTTCAACAAGAACTCGGGCGGATGCCGCATGGCCCCCAACCTCACGAAAATCCTCAACCACTGGGGTCTCCAAGATAAAGTCAGCTCAATAGCACTCCGGTCACAGGCGATCGACCTTCTCCTCTGTACGCGATTCCGTTTCTGATTCGAGGTTGGGTAGCGGCGCTGACGGACGGACGGCCTTGCTTTCATTTATTTCTTTCTGCGTGATGCAGTCGAGACGGGCGAGGTGCTGGGATCGCATGTGTGGGCAGAGGAAATGCTGAGGGACGCGCGTGGCGAGTTCTATTTCTGCCATGTGCGTGAACTCATCATCTTTTGTTTCCACCCGCCATCGTTGACGCCTTCTCGATCTCGAACAGTACGGTGACCTACGCAAACTATTATACGACGCTGCCATCGAATTGGGCGTTACGGTTCATTTGGGCACACGCGTTACATCAGTAGACCCGGAGGAGCGGATCGTCGAGCTCGTGGGTGGCCAGACGCTGACGGCGGATGTCATCGTCGGCGCAGACGGGATCAACGGAAAATGTCGCCAGCATTTCGACATCGACGAGCTTGAGCCTGGCTCACACAATCTCGTTATGTACAGGTACGTATCGCTCTACCGTTTTATTTTTCGCGTTTCTCACTCCCACGTACAGCACGACGATACCACAGTCCGAAATCATGAAAGACAAGGAACTCGCCCCATACTTCTACGGCAGGGAATTCGTATGCACCGATTTCACTGTCTGTGTCTCCTTGTCTTCCTGAGCTTTTTGCACGTAGCGATCAATGTTCTCCTGGTTTGGAAATGGACGGTCATCGCTTGGCTTTCCCCTCGTAAGCATTTGATTCATCATGGAGCCCCAAAGACTCAAACAAACTCATTACAGGGTGGAAATTCAGAAGAGAAAGACTTCGCGTTGTTCGTGTACGGGCCACCCGACGGCAACGAAGGCGACTGGGCAACGGAGGCACCCGTCTCGGGTATGCGCCGGATCCTCAACGAAGCGGCGGAACCGAGGTGAGACTGGCGTTCTTTTGTTTTGCGTTTCGCGTAAAATCGCGTCTTTCATTGGTTCTTTTTCGCAATTCTCGGCTCCCTCCCTTGTCTTGTGCGATGCAGACTCGTTTTGGTGCAGCGCCGTGCGGTGATATTTTTAGCTGACGCCGATGTTGTTGTTTATTTTAGGCTACGCAAGCTCGGTGCTCTTGCGCGCAAGGCAACATGTATACCCACAGTAGAGTACCCCGAAGTCGAGGACTGGATACATGACAGTGGGCGGCTGGTGCTCATCGGCGAAGCTGTACACCCCCATCCGGTGAGTCTTCATTTTTACTCTTCCTCGTGCGCCTTTTTTTTGCTCATTAATTTCTTTCTCCTCTAGCCTGGTGCTATCCAGTCATGCGCGATGGCAATAGAAGACGGCGCTGTGCTTGCCAAGCTCTTTTCACATCTACGCAGCGAAGATCAGATAACGAATTTCCTCTACGCATTCGAGAACCTGCGGCAGCAGCGGTGCGTCGCGTCCACCAAGAAAGAATTCGGGGACATATTCTTCATGACCCTACCACTCGGGGAGATGCAGGCGGGGCGCGACATGATCATGCGCACGAAACGGGACCAGGGCCGCAGTCCGCTCGAAGGCTCGGCTGATGGGGAGGAGACGCAGGAGTGGACTGAGATCAAAGTAATGTTTGGGTACGATGCAGAGGATGAGGCGGACAATTGGTGGCAGGAGTGGGGTGTCCTGAGAGAACGCGCGCAAGGCCGAGACGTGCCATTCGAGTCGTTTGGTAATATGATAGTTGTGGAGCAGCAGGTGGGTTGATCATGATGTCCTCTCAGGCTCGCTTCTCCTCTGTCTCGACTTTCTTCGCTCTCGACCTTTCTCTGCTCTGCTTTTGCTTTATGGTTGCAACTTGCTTAAATGATACCCATCTCTGCTCCCATTTTTGAAGGCACCCGCAATACCCAAGTCAAGCTCGATTCAATCATTGCGCGCAAGATTCGCGGGACGTCGGTACTAGTCTTACCAGGGACTAGTCTTACCAGGGTCGACGAGAGCACTGGTTTGCTCCTTGCGGCTACGCGCTTACTCGCGACGGCAGGATGTCTTTATGTACAGGGTTCCCTTTCTTTTCTTTTCGACAAGCAAAAATCTTCATATACCCTGTGTAGTTAGATCACGCCCAATCTGTACATTGTGTACATAAGTAGATACATACGGAAACATCATGATGAAGAATAAATAGATACTCGTAAAAATTACTGCCTCACTGCCCCTCCTGCGGAGCTTCCCCCATAGATAGACGCGAAATCCTCTTGGAATCGTGATCGTGGTTCGGTGGGTGCTCTGCGAGGGGGTATCATTAACGGTGCCAGCTGATCAGACTCATCCTGACCTGGAACTATCTCCGGCACCGCTACATGATGGACTTCATGCTCGTGTTGTTCATGTTCTTGCTCATGCCCGCGTCCGTGCTCATCCCCGTTCCCATGGTCCGCGTACCGCTCACGCTCACGCTCACGGTCGCGGTCGCGGTCGTCGCGTCTGTGGCGGTCACGATCGCGGTCTCTGTCTCTGTCTCTGTCGCGGTCACGGTATCGATCGCGTTCGCGCTCCCGTCGCGGCTTCTCGTCGTGGCGCCCCTCAGGATCGTCGGGATACGGAATGAACGTAGGCGCCACAGCTACCGCAGGCGGCAGGCCCAACTCATGCTCCCCCTCCGCGCCCTCCGGTATTCCCTCCGCCACTTCCCCGCCTCGGTAACTGCGCTCACGCTCTCGGTCGCGGTCACGGTACTTTTCTTTGTGCCTGGAGGAGGATGACTCGTACTTGTCGTAGTACTTGTCCCTCCCGTGGTCCTCGCTTCCCCGCCGCCGCCGGTCATCATAGCGGTCATTGGAGTAACGGTCACGGTCGCGGCTACTACGGTAGCTGCCGTCCTTGTAGTACCGATCGCCGTCCCGGTGGTACCGATCTCTATCACGGTCTCGGTCTCTATCCCTGTCGCGATCCTTGTACTTGTCGGAGTAGTACCGGTCGTCTCGATGGCGGTCATCATAGCGCTCGTCGCGGTGCCGGTCGCGGTCGCGGTCTCTGTCGTCACGCCGGCGGTCGTCGCGGTCGCGGTCCCTGCTGCTGTACGAGCGGTTGTAGTCGTCATCGTACTTGGATCGATCCTAGAAAAAAGTGACGATGTCAATAAAGCACCAGCGAGACTACGACAAGGCTTGCCTTTTTTCGCGAGCTGCTTTCCGGTGGCACCTCTCCTGCGACTTCGAGGATGGGCTCTTCCGGCGGCCGCACAGAGTTCTGTCGTCTGTTGAGTAAAATAATGCCGTAAAATGTTGATAATTGGTACCTTGCGGGACGCACGGCGGTCCTCCTTGTAAGACCCAGAGCGCTCGGGTGGTGGAGCGGCGATTGGAACGGGGCCGTGGTCCGTGAGAGTGATGGCATGTCCGCGGTGCGAGGACCCTCTGCGTATCGATGTGTGGTGCTAAGTTGACATCAGCCTACGAGAAAAAAATAAACATCCGTGCAATCTTACCTCAATTGGCGGTGGGGCTTGGGGGGGCATGGGATCACCATGATGAGACGAAGAAGGCACGCTGCGGTCTAGCCTGATGCCGTCGAACGCTGCCTGTACATAGTGTTTGTGAAGTGCTCTCTCCACATACACACACTGCAACACACCTGGACGTCTTCAAGGAGAATCTTGGACTTTTCACGAAACTCTTCAGGCGTCATAAGTCCCTTCGTGAGCTTCTTGCCCTTAGGCGCCGATCCATACAGCCTTGAAATGAAATATGCGTTAGTTGCGTGCACGAAAGGTATAATAGCTACCCACTCAGCCCATCGATCTTGAAGAAGGTCAAGATGGCCCGGCTCGAATGCATGTTGGTGATCCCGGTTGTTGATTAGGTCTGTTGCTTTCGAGAGGTATTTGTGGCCCTCCTGCGAGAGCGCCTTCCGCTGGTTGACCTCTGCGACTTCGGCACTGGGGGGTGCCTTTTCCTTGTCCTTCCGCCTGAAGAAGGGAAATGAGAATCCGCTGCGTTTCGTAGGAGAATCTGTGGCAGCCATTCTGTTTCTTCAGTGTGGACTGCGGCGCGTGGACATCGATGTACTTGGTTG
>JABCKV010000136.1:0-27015 GCA_018282005.1 Asterophora parasitica
TGAGCCAAAATATTCAGAATGACCATCTATCTACGAGACAGGTGCAGCCATGAGCCAGGTTGACTTGCCACCTGGAGGACGGGTCCATTGGCTTGGCACTGGCACCAGCATTCTATTAGTGCGTTACGGAGCTGGAATCCAGCTGGAAATCATTGGATCCATCCATCAGCGCGACCCCCTGGTCACAGACTGGGTCACAGCTGCCAGACACCTGGTGACAAATTGGCGGTGTACATGCGCGAGGTCCGGGGACAGTAAACAAATGCAAATACACAAGAGTTTGGCGCTGGGCGGTTGTTTGGCCGTATTGACGGAGCATGTGACCGTTTGTCGGGAGATTGCTGCCCTTGCTCCCTTTACCTCTAAGATTGACAACCCCCAAGCCTAACATACCATTCCATTCTATTGGCGGCCAAGGAATCTCGTATGGTATGCCAAAATTGAGCATCGATATCGACGAAGCCGCGCTTCTCAAGACTTATAATATATCGAGCTTACGACCTACGTGAGTTATGTCACGTCTTCGATTGAAGGTGAAAATTGACATGTTGGCTGTGAGCTAGGAAATGGGAGAACGTTGATCATGATTTGGAAGACTCTGTTGCAGGCGCGTTGACAAGTAGTGGGGGGGATGGAGACTCGGGTGATCCTCTGGGAATTAGTGGTTATGTCAAGTGCGTGTATGTTTAACATCTCAAAAGCCCTACTGAGGTGGTTGTAACGGTAGTGTGAAGGAGATGGACATGGAATCGAGTGGGTAGTGTATCGCCACCATGATATGTCGGGCTAATAATACCCCAGAGGCTGCTGTGCTCATAACGTCGAAGTCTTTCGATCCGAAAGCATTTCTATCCGCTGTTCATCCCAATGCGACGTACCAAGACCTCGCTCAGGGCATCGCTCACCTTGAAGCGTCCATTGATGCGCGTTCCGAAGCCATTCGCGTGTTGGTCGAGGACAACTTCGATCGGTTTGTTGCGGTCAAGGCCGCAAACGACGGTGTGCATTACATCTATTACTGCATGCAGCGTCTGAATGACATGACCGCAGCTCTTTACGCAGAGATGAAGGAAGGATTGCTGTCGCCCGAGATGGATTATGCGTCGAAGCCATTGCGGGATCAACTTAAACGTGAGTGAAGCTGCCAGATGGATTATCATGCCCTGAAAACTGATCATGTTACCTCAGAGGGGGCAATGAAGGCAAACCAGGTATTCCTCCCTGTTCTCGAGAACGCTTCGAAGGCCCAGCGGCTCCGAACAACTCTTGGTGTCTTCGAGCGGTCCAAATTCTTCTTCAATCTCCCGAGCTTTATCATCGAGTCCGTCGAGGCAGTACGTGATGCCCTTTTACTTTTACGTCCCCCAACCAAAGAAGAAAAAAACTAAAAAAACAACTCTTCAACCCCCAGGGCCGGTACGACGTGGCAATGCGGGACTACAAGAAGGGCAAACTGCTGCTGGAATCACGTCCGGGACAGCTTTTGCCCTCGGGCACACCCAAGGAAGGACAGAGCGCCGCCTCAGGCGACCAGCAGCACCGACGCATTCTTGAGAGAGTATGGGGTAGCGTCGAGAAGGCCATGGGTGAGATGCGCAATGTCCTCATATCACAGCTGCAAGATCCCACGCGGACGTTGGAGGATCACGAGAAGACCATCGAGTGGGTTTTACCGCTTTTCCTGTTTCTGTCTGTGTGGTTAATTGCGACCAGAGTTTTGCTTGACTTACAGGCGGGTGATGACCCCATCTGGACGTACTTCGATAGCCAGCACAAACATATCCTGGGGGAGATGAAGAAGGCACATCGTTCCGCCACGGCCTCGATGCAAGGTACATTTGAATCTTCTCATCTATATTCTAAGCTCACTTTGGGGCAGCGACTATTGAGAAAACGTCGCTCGAGACCGAGCCCGAGAGCCTTACTTCACATATTGCATCCGAGCTACAAACTGCAATGGTGGCACTGGAATTGAAGCACGCTGAACTGATAATTGGTGTGAATTTTTTTGTTGCGTGACTGTCATATTAACCTAATCCTAGTGAACAGCGCGATCCTCGGCCGAGCCCGTCTGGAAGTCCATCCTCAATATGTTGAAGGGCATCTCCGAAACCATGCTTTCCTCCCTCCCTAACTTGGTCAAGATCTCCAAGAACTTCATGGAAGGAAAGTACCGCAAGGTATATTTTTCACTCTCCCGCATGTGACTAGAGTCGTCCGTAACAACAGCTACAGACATCCCTTTCCTCTTCCGGCACGCGGCGCAGCCCCACACAAAGCCGGTCAATGGCCCTTGACGTCGTCAAGCTTTACATATCCCTAGTCTCCGAGTTCTTCACACTTTCCGATATGGCCGTGGCCTCGCCAAACGCGAACAACCCTCCACCAGCGGACGCAAACCTTCCCGGGGACAGCCATTCGCTGTCTACGGCATACTATCTGATGAAAATACTCGGGGAGATGCAGGAGACTGTGAATGAGCTTCATGCACTTGAGATCTCGCCTGACGTGTCATCGAGCTTGAAGAGCCTGCTTGATAGTGCAAAGTGGCGGTTTGAGGATGTGCTAGTGGGAGCTTGGTTACAAGGTGAGCCGCGGTAGATATCATTTTTGAACTTTTATTCAACATGTTCCCATTATAGACGCAAAACTCTTCTACCACCTAGAAACTTGGGTAGCCAACCCAACAGACATGTCCGCCACGCGCTATCTCGAGCAAATTGAGCTCTTCCAACGCCAGCTGACAACAGCAGCATTCAAGATCGCAGGCGGTGTAGATCTGTCTGCGTCCTCTCTCACCAAACCATCTAAACAGAATCCTGTACCACAAGCCTTCGTCTCAAAAATCACCAAGGCTTTCTTGGATGCTCTCTACGCATTCCTAGATGGCCTCGTCCTCCTCACATCGGACGAATCACTGATCTTCAAGGGGAAGATGCCTGTGGCGGATGCGGCACCGGTCGCGACAGGGCCTAATCCGCTGGAACTGTTGGATCTGCATGATAAGGTCCACCTCGGCCTTTGCTCTTCTCTTTTTCGTATTCTCAATGATATATGAAGGACACTCGCATGCTGGTTGTGATTTCGAACTTTGCCCACCTCATGAACGTCGTCATTCCCAGCATGCTCACGCAGCTTGAGGTTGCCCTCGAAATAAATATTGCCGAGGACCGTCAGGTACTTGCTCCATGATTCCCATCCTTTCCTTGTGACTGACAGAACTCTCCACTAGACATTGCTGACAGTGGTGCAAGAGCTCGACAAGACATTGTTCGATGGCTACGTGAAACCCAAAGCCAAGGCCGCCATGGACATCTTGCGGAGCGGCATCCTTGACCCAAACATGGACTGGTATGAGACGCCACAACCGACAGGTAGAATTGTTGATCTGCCATATCTTCCTTTTCCTTGCTGATATCTTACAAGAAATTCGGCCATATATGTATGAAACCCTCATCTACCTGGTCAGCATCCATGCGCAGGTCAGTAGCGCCGCAGAGCCCCTCCTGGACCGGACGCTCAGCACGCTCGCCAACGAACTTGCAGAGGAAGCACTGAGATGTTTCAGGCAAGTGAAACGATTCGGCATGGGCGGAATGCTTCGCGTATGTCCTTGTTCCTTATCCCTCCACCTCGGTACGCAGCTCGCTGATGGATTGGTCTTTCAGGCGACTCTCGAGATCGAATTCATGCACCAAACGCTCGGCCGTTACGTCACGGCGTCCGCGGCTAAGACGCTGTCCGATCTTTACAACAAGATCTCGCAGGCATACTCTCGTAGGCCTGGAGATGAAAACCTCCAGAGCAACCTCGACGGCGTCAAGAAGACGCTAGCGGATACGCGACGTGCAACGGGAATCGAGTTCTTGTGCTTCAGGCAGACGAAGTCAAGCAAGTTGGGCACTCGCAGTACCCGGGACAAAGAGCGGAAGGGGAGCAAGGATAGCACTAGTTGACCACAACTGGCACAGAGTGGGTTGACCGATGTAATTTATGATTTTGTTGCTTCACGCGGACTTGTATGTGTTTATTTTCTCTTTGGTTCTGTAGGAATACAGATGCGGCTTGTGGGCCTGAAGAAAACACGAAAGCAAGTATACACAATATCTACGCACGAAAAGTCCAAAGGATAATAACGATAAAGTATGACGTCGACGGTCTAGTACGCCATCAAATCCACGAGGATGGTCACGATTCCGAGAACTGTAAAGTGGAAGCTATTAGAATGAAGTATGTGGCAAGGCTAGCGCTACATACCAATCTCTATCGCGATAAGGATAATGATCACCAGCTCTAAACGTTCTGCATGTTTGCTTGATACCGACTCCTTCAAAAGTTGAAGCATGTCTTGAAGAACCTAGTGACGTTGATTTTCAGTGATTAATGAGGGGAAGTAGGGTTCACTGTACCTCGACGCGCGTATTAAGCAAGTCAATCCTTTGAGGGATTTCTAGATAGCTTCGCGCGGCATCGTATAACGGTTGTAGATCTGGGAAACTCTGGAAAATCGCTCAGAGTATGAAATGGATGATTTATCGAAGCTCAACGAACCCAGAAGACCTCCTAGAAGCCCAGAATGGCGTTATTCGGGTTTAACGATGAATTTATAGATGAGTGGCGCACCGGAGAATCTAACACTGAGCCCACAGAGTTAATATTGGTGCGAAGAAGGAAGAGCCGTCCGATGTTTTGCATGATTTCTGGATGACATCATCAACGCTCGAGTCTCGTGACAAACCATACCTGCGAACCTGTGTGGGGCATTCCTATCTTTCCTGTTTCGCTAATAATCTCGGGAATGTCCTTGGTTTCCTCGATTGTCGTTGATATGAGGCCTTCAAACTAGGTTCGTTGTGTTAAGAGAATAGATGGACAGAGAGGAAAAATAAATGGACCAGAGATATCTTGACTGATTGAGACAGCGCATGGGACAAGGAAAGCTTCGTCCTTGAAAAGCAGAATTGGTAATAAGCTAAAACGTGAAGTAAGGAGACCCACATGTAACTTGAACCTTTCCGAAGGGTAATAACGTCATTGTATATTCTGGGGGATACAGTTCGTAAGCTCCTGCATCATTGAAGGGGCATGTACAGCACATACCTGCTGTAATTAGCGTAATAATAATTCAAATCTTCCATTTCTATATCTTCTGGTGCTAGACAGGTCAAATGTTAGATTGGAGAGCGGAACAATAGAAACGCTGCCTACCCAGCTTTTCTACTTCAAAGCGCTTTCTGAACCAAAAGATCAGTTAACGGGGATTGAAAAATCAACCGAACACCCACATCGAAGACAAGAACCGTTTCTCCTGCCCTTCCGTCATACCCCATATGACGACCGTACCATAGTCAAAAAGGAAAATTTCGGCTTCTGTGGCTGTCGTATCGAACTTGTTCTTCTTCTTTTTTGGCGCAAGAAGAGCCTCGTTCACGCTGTCTCCCCTGAGCTCTGGGACGCCTAGTAGGTCGCCCGTCGCAGTGGTGTTGGGGTCAACTGATGCGCCGTTGGGGGCAGCAGGTGGATCGTAGACATATGGCGTATAAATGACCTCGTCAATCAATTTGGGGTTCGTGTGGTAGGCGTTTTTCCGCGCGTTGAAAAACTTCATGAGGTCATCCATGCGGTACGACCTGTGGAAGCTTTCAGTCACCGTCTATCCAAAACCAGACGAGACGCACCCCGCAGTTGCATAAGCTGTAACTCTGGGCAATGACTTCGCCTTCTTCTTTGTCAGCTTTAGAGCATCTCGCCGCGCAGTCCCTGCCGGAATCAAAGATATTTGATTATACACCTACTCGTCTGTCAGAATGTCGAACATGATATAAGAGCAATGCATATGCGACACACCTCGACATCTTCTTGTTCTGTTTCGTTCTCACTAACGTCGCCCACGTCACTATCTCCAGCACCAGCGCTCTCCTCCCGCTCCCTTGGAGACTCTCCACCCAACGAGGGGATGTCAGGCTGCTCAGGAAGGACCTTCAACTTTCCTGCCGCCTTCGTAGACCTATTTGCTCCGCGAGCTTTGAGCTCTGGGGGGCTTGGAGGGACTCTTGACATATTCAATGGGGGGTTCAGGTCAAGACGCGTATGTATCCATTCTGGATCGCCGTCATAATTGCTGACGTAATGGAACAGGGTCCGAGTCGCGGCAACAAGAGGTAACAACTTAATTTGCAAAGTTTCGGTAATGCCTTATCAGAGGCATAATCATGACATTTCCTCCATACATCACAAATTATAAGCTACTATACCCGAATATAAACCAAGGTCCAATTTCACAATTGCACACTGTTTGCATATCCTCAAAGGATGTACCATTGCGAGAATTTTGGTACTGCTGGCTCCTCTTGCCACCGTTGATATTGATATTCGGCCATGAAAGCAGCCCGATGTGGGAGGAAGAAACATCATTTAAGGACGACTCGTACATTGTTCATCTGACTACGCTGGAAAAACTAACCCGAACTGAACCCCCTTCTGCGACCGCCGACCATTTGTACTCCATCCATGTCCTCAAACCATCGTCCAGTCGTCCGCGGAAACTTGAATCACATGGAAAAGGCCAAGAACCTCCAAGAGGCTGAAGGTTGACGTCGAGAGGGGTGCGATCTGAGGAGGTCCGGCGAACATCTCGCCGACGAACGCGGAGAGGAGATAGAGGTGGCCGGTGCTCATTCAGATCAGGAACTATTGAGACATTTTATCTTAATAGAAAGAAGCCTACACTCACCTTACGCCGGTTGTTGATGCACTGCACGTGTAAGAGTGACAAGGCCTTACGACTCACGTGCAAGTGAGTTCCAGAGTTCTTGGTGTGGACAACAGTCCTACAGAAAACTCGTGAGACAGAAAAAGGACAGCACATCGTCGTCGCAAACGTGCACAGGGAGGGCTCTAACAACAGGGCTACGTGTGCCAATCAACTTGGCGCCAGCATCTGAGGCAATCATGTGTACATGATGATCAATTTAGCCCGACTGCGCTGATGACAGAGGCAGAAGCAAAACGAGGAAGGCGTACTGTCAGAGGAGGAAGAGGAAGGGAGGAAGGAAGTTGAACTTTCGAACATTCAACGTTGAACGAAATTGGAGCGGAGCTTGGGCAAAATTGTAATACAATGGCGTCGCGAGGTTGGATGCGATGAGCAATGGGGAACAATATTACAGGTAGGTTATATCTCGATATAAGGCGCATAACATAGTACATGATGCCGACAAGGCCTTCCAACTGTGACGCAATCTCTCCAGATACCTGGAACTGGAAGAAGGACATATCACACTTCAACAAATTTACTGATGCAAGTGACTGACTCTGCAAAGTCACTTGGAAGTTGGATTCTCATGAACATTGTGGCTACTCTCTGTGCATACTTCGGCTCGGTCAGTGGTCTGCACTACAGGGAACTCTCTGGACTGACTGGGGCATACCTCCATCCTTGATTTGCAGGTTGCGCTGCAGTCGCCAACTCCCCCGAGGATTGAGTCACTACGCCGTCCCACAGTCCCTGAGACTATACCTGCCTCCGCGCTAATCAATAAGCCGACATTCTCGCAAGTTTCTGGTGCACTGTAAGTTAGCTCTAGCCTGAGGTTCCCATGAAATCTGGACTGGCGCTTCCTGATGGTCTGCCGCTTGACGGCGATATGGAACTCATTGTGTTGTGTTGCCGAATTTCGACAGTTGGACATTTTGGTGATTTCACCCCAGGATAGATTCCCGTTATCCGACATCCGCCTATTTACTCGCGAGTCGTCAGTTGACCATGTCCCTGCTCTCTCGAAGCTCAGCGCTCAACCTTTGTGTGATATCAAAGCGCTACGTATGTCGTGATTGTGCTATTGATGTGTACAACTTATGGAATGACTCTGAGCGACAAACGAGGCACTTCCGAAAGAGAAAAACTATTTCCAAGCGAGGGAAACTCGTCTCAGTGCTTCGTAGGTTCATTGTAGCAGGGACTCACCTTTCCTTCTTCCATGGCCCGCATTTCTTCTTGTGGCAGGCATGCGCGGATTTTGGAGATTTTGAAGGGGCGCCCTGAAGCACTTTATCGAGGTTCTACTCAATCTGATATCGCGGCATTGCGGGTAGGTCGTCCGAGGTGGACATGTGTCGAGGGTGTTTTCCTTACCCATGTTTGATACCGTCAACCGTCCAGGATCAGAGCCACAGCCACATCAACGGCGTATAGCCAAACTTTGGGTATCAATGATCATTCGATGGTTGAACGGAAGTCTGATGATGAACAGAGTTCGGTGAGTTGCGCTTTAAATCAGACCTAGGATTGAATGCATTTATGGGCCGACAATCCTCAGATTCTACACAACCTGTACCCAACCCTTCAGAGCGCGGAAACGCATTTTAAGAGACGGTGCATCGTGTAGAGCGGGCTGAGCCAAATCTTCTGATTTAATCGGTCTCTCCTTCGATGGAATGCTTCCTAAGCTTGTCGTGAATGGGGTATCCACTTGCTTTTTCATTCAAGGTTCTCGATTGTACTGGCTTGGCGTGGGTCTGCTCAGGAAAATGGTCAACCAGTGCAGTGTCGAAACTCTCGACGGCCACCCATGTAAGCGCAGCGGTAGTACTTGGCCGTTCAACAGACTCAAGTCAGTACCGACTAACCACTCACCTTATCATCGCGGCATAGTACTATGAACAGGAACTATCATTGCCTATCGTGCTTTCGACGGAATACAATTCTGGCCTTGCACTATCAATTGGCGTTCCTCCTTCAGCGTTTGTATGGGATCATCACTTCATCATCCAACCTTGCCGTAGAAAACGTCGCCTAGAGTGAGCTCTTTGCTTCTGATCAGCCAGTCAGATGTGCCACTGACACTGCTCTCACACCTTTCGATCTGGCATCGCTCTCTTCTTTTTGTAGTTCCATCCGTGCTGTGCGGCGAGACTTGGAGGATACAGGGAGCGGGAAGCAATCGCCAGCCTTCTAAAGGACACGGCGAGAAAATCCAAGGCTACGGATACGTCCAAAGGTGGTGAGCGTCCGAAACTTCTCTCCGCTCCAACTTCGCTCTGATGCTCGCTAATATTCCCTCCAGGCCTCGTCATTCTCGATGCATCCATGGAGAATGAAGATGGTGCTAGAGACCTCGTCATAGATGTCTGGCATGGCCCCACTACAGGCTCGAGTCCATGCCTCTCGAGTGTAGATCCCTGCTGATAGAGTCAAAGTGCGTTTTCACAGTGTCTGCGTCTTTTCTCAAGCTTGTCCAATTTAAGTCCGATATTCGAGGCCTCAGTGACCCAGCGCCATTTGCTCGTAAAGAGCGTTCGCTACCTCTTCCGTGGCAAAATACCTTTCGGGGAGATTCTGGAAGACTTGCCCTTGGTACCCGTACTGCCACTTGCAAGTGCGCAAAAATCTTGACATTAGTCCTCGACATTGACGCTTTCTTACTACATCTAGAACATCGTCGAGTAAACTGGTTCGTTCTTGCTCTTGTACCTCTACCTCACTGCTATATCATTTGTCATATACTCTATCGTTTATTCTGAAGGACCAGAGGTATATAGCCTTTTAGCCATTTAATATTTAAGCCCGACAGTATTCTTCAAGTACCATACCATCGACCGCTACTAATCTTTAAGGTAAACCGTGACTGCACAGCAATTTCCATACTTATCATAATCTCGACTACTGAGGTAACTGCTCCTCTCATGTTTCTCCTTACAGCTCTAGCGTGTTGAATTTACTGACCTTCTGCCAATGCAGCTTTCGTCTCGACAGTGCTCTACTAATGGGGCCTGAGGCTGCGTGAGACCTCTGAGCCTCAAACAAATATTCTCAACATGACATGAGTATCCGAAAAATGAGTAAGTACTTGGCTCATCCTTTACGATGGTACATTATTGTTTCTGGTCGAATTACAGCACCACCCTTCGACCTCAATCGATCCTGAAAATGATCCATGTGTGGCCAAACCCCATCGATGCGTTCCGCAGTGAATCCGTCGATGCATAAACCTCCAGCTTCAAGTGAGCGCTTGAGCCCTGAAACTCCATCTTTTTGGGTCAAATCAATAATCGCTCACACAGACACGTAGGCTGGGCTGCCCTGCCAACTCATGGCATAAAGTTTCCCTAAACAAACACTTGATTATTGGACTCCGTGTAAGCTCGGGACAGTTCAAGGACAATCCATTCCCTTTCAATTCGGCAACGTACTCCCAGAGCGACGTTCGCCGGTGCGTCACTATTCACAAAAAAAAATTGACCATGTCTTCTGATAACTCGACCTTTGGGAGCTGATACCAAGCGTATCATACTGCCGCGATCTCCCGCACCTCTCAGAGGGTTCGTGATGATGAGAACCCTACCGGTCACAGGCAAGCGAAGATTCCAACCAAGTGTTTACGTGGCCGATGGTTGACTCTAGGTTTCGAAATCTAAATCGAACGAGAAGGGCAGTGGTGTAGTCTGACCGCGTATGTGGTCAGTCACCTGGTCATCACCGAAGTGATATGTTATATAGAAGTCTCATAGAACGAGGTCATACGTGTATGTGATCATCGTCTTTGAGGCGCTTCGGCATGAAGTATTGGAATTATGGTTCATTTACAGTTGCGCATGAGATCGCTGATCTTGATTAGCCTCTGATGTAAAATTAAAGTCAGCGACTGCTCGTGATGTTCCCACTGCCAGGAACAGACAAATCTTTTTGCGCCTTGGCTCTTTCCCTGCCACCACACCAGATGGCATGAGACCATCAATTACCGTGCTTCTGGGGAAAGGCCGTACGGGTCGTGAGAACGATCCATAAGACCTGTTACGTTGAAATCCTTACCCTGGCGCAAGGTTGCATGTGGTCAAATTCGTAATGCAGGCGGCCATATCTAACCTCGACTCGAATAACATCCTTTCGATTCGAAATCTGTTCCTTGGTTATCCCTGTACGAACTATTCCCTCGACGCCTTCTTATTTAGGCTACAGTGATGGGCGAGGCAACTCTTTTCCAAACCCCCGCCTCAGTCCGTGCTCTGTCCTCCATCACATCTATGCAAAACCCGACACTCCAGAACGTACGGGTTCGCTCCGTCCGTGATGCCTTACAGGTCTTCTATGGAGTCGCTACCAACCTCCTACCTTTGATCACTCGACGCCTCGACGCAGAAGAGCGGAGGGCCATTGGCTCGGGAAACGTGTATGTCTGGTGAGTTGATGGCTTTGTCTTATGAAATTCTACCCCCTGATCTTTGATCAGGGAGGAGAGGGGGGCAAATAGTGAGCCCACTGGACTTGGGATGGAAAGATGGTACGGAACATCAACTATATCGATGCGTGGCGCACCATAGAGTATCTCACGTGTTCGGTTCACCAGGACTGACGGTATGGGATGGGGCCCAAGTCGTAAGCCTCTTTTTTTCAACTGCTACATTCGCCTGCTGAATACGGTGTGTGCAGGTGTTAGAGACGTACAGAGATGATGATCTTTAACCATGCCATCCGCTGCTAATGTTCCTGTCACTAGGAGTTCCTCTTCTATCATCAGAAGGAATCAAACTTCAGCGACGAACTGATAAATCCAATAACACCATGGGCTCAAATGATGTGGTTGGTATCCATTCACGTTTATGACACAGCTTCTAAATTTTCGTCACCTCAGGAAACGAGAGCAAGCTAGTTCTCATACGTCAGGATATCCCTCAATTCAACCCGAGCGCCTCGTCAAGCAGACGTACAGCGTTCATGTATCCCTCCCCAGCGATTCTTCTCGGCGGGTTGACCGGAAATGGCATCTGAGTAAACCCCCTATTTCATGTTTCCTGTCACGGGAAGGTTGACGTTCGTCGCTAGCTGCTTACTTTAGCCAACAACGTCTGGATGAGTTGGGTACCATTGACAGGATTCGGGGCGTTGGTGATGTTGCTGTCCCTGATGGTCTCTTCAGAAGCGCTCGAGCAGGAAAGATGCGGCGCGACCATCGGAAGCCAAGCAAGAAAGTACAACCGCCTGATCTCACCATACACCCTGGTGATCCTCAGGTGGGCCGCGATCAAGCATCCTCTGAAGTCTCTCGACTTCCAGAGTCCCCGTCGTTCAGTAACCCAATCTCCCTGTCGCCGCCTTTCTCCGCGCACTCGAGGGACTCATCCCCATCGTCCGAGTCACTTAACCCACAATCAGGCTTCTCAGATGACCAGCCAAAGCTCGTACCTTTGGAGTATCTCCAAAATGTGTCGGGGGCAAGACGTAATCCGGTAGACGAACAATTTTTGAGACGCTTCTCACCACAGACGATATGCCCCATCAGCGTTCCCCCGCGGCCCCCGTTCCGGACATCGTGACCATTTGGGTCGTTCTTTACTTTCCACTCATTGCTATCAGACCAGATGGACTTACTTTTGCTCCACGGCAGGTCACGACCCACTTGTCCTTCGATTGCATTGGTGCACATTGTCATATTTCTTAATGAATGAACTTGTACTTACTACTAGAACTAAACCACTGATCGAATAACCCATTTAAATACCTTATCGTGGAATGTGTATCAGTTGACGGGCAAACACCGTCATTTTGCCTCACCATTTGCCACTTACTACTACCCAGCCACTCAAACACACTGCGACGTGGCCTAATTATAGCCACGAGAAGGACTCTCATCCTACTCAATGAAATGAAAGCCACGATCGTCATGGTGCTTCCATGCGACCGACTCGGACCCGTGGTCAGAGGTTGCAGGAGGTTAATGGTACGTTGCCTCGGAGGAAGGCTCCACTTCCACCCACCGCAATGATTTCCGATACAACTACCCATCAATAAATTTCTTCGCATTACCTTGAAGCCGAGTCAGGGCCACTCATACTCAGCACTACTCCGAATCAAAGGCAGCGATAGTGGGCTCCGAGTCCGATGGAGTCTGACGGCCGTCATCGGTTGGTCCCAAGTTGATCCAGCGTTGACCGGAAATGCGACCTCACTTAGCACTTGTCAAGTCTCAAGACCCATGGCCAGAGATATTGATTTTTGGTCGTAATTAGTACCCATGATCTGCATCTGGTTGTTCCTCCGTCATTGGTCACCGATCAGACTTCTGACTTGCTGTCCACTGAGGCCGTTCCAAAAACAAAAAATAATCTTTCCCAAGAGCTGAATATGCCTAACTCCCACCTACACCCCCCTCCCACAGTTCCTTTGTCGAGTTCCATACTTTGACGACGCCAGTTCCCATACTTCGCCAACGAATTCAGAGGTCAGAAAGTCGAAGCAAGGGCTGGCATCACGACGTACTTTACATTGGGAACCTCTTTCAATTGAATCCACATGTTGTTCAAGATCGGACGAAGCGATGTCGACGACAGTCCTTCATCAATTGAATCAGATGTCGAAGGATTGCCCCTGGCAGACTTCAGTGCCGGCGGCGCATCGCCCCCACCCTGCAACACCACCCATTGTGGTCGGTATGTTTTCTTGATATGCGAAAATATGTGTACTACATCCCTGACGGGTTGAATGGATGCGATTTCGATCACATCGTGCGACGGTTTTCTCCTATTCTTGGCGTCGTATGGTGCAATAGACATAGACGGTACAACGAGTTCGGATACCAGTGCGTGCGGCATCTTGACCTGAGCGGCGCGCGATGTCGTCCTTGCGACGTTCCCTGACGTGGGAAACTCATACAAGCCTGCCAAAAGCCCTGCTCGTGTCAAAAGAGATAAAAGGAGGGTTCAATCAAAATGCACAACATGTTGTGCCGAGAAGAATGAGCTACATACCTCCCTCAGGCCTCCGAACCATTAGAAACCACCTCTCCTGGGGCTTGGCCGCCGAGTGCCATTCAACCACGTTCACGATATCCAGTTCTTCTCGAGGCTTCTTGCGGGCAACTTTCATCGGATAACCAGTGACCCCCGTTTCTGGTGGCGGTTCACAAAGTGCACACACGTCTTCGATATCAGTTATCGGCTGGGCAGTAAAGAATCAGTGCAATGGTATGTGATGACTGGGTGTAGAATGATGTACTTTGCGGCCAAATTCCGCGATCTCATATGCTTTGCACCATGGACGAATGGGACATGTCTTGCATGTTGGGTCGCGAACCTTGCAGACGGTACTTCCAAGCTCAATAAGAGCCTGGTTGATGTCGCCAGGGTATTGTGTGACCTCTGGGCAAGATAAAGTCGAATCTGCCGACGTGTCAGTTTCCGCTATCGGGGCAGCCGGAGCCTTGATGGGCTCTATGTAGATGCACGTCAATGACTTAGACGTCAAACCGGGTAGAGCGACTTGCCTCTGGGTACGACCATCGCAGCTGCAGCGGCCCATAGAAGATCAAGGGTCGCCTTTGCTTTTGGAGGGGAATGAAGAGCCAGGAATCGACTCATCAGTCGGTGCACATTTCCGTCCAACTGTCATCAGCAGAAACTCGTCACTCAATGTAGATCCAGGTGTAAAAGGCTGAACGGCTTGACTCACGACGGGTACATGCTCACCATAAGCTATCGAGCATATGGCTCCAGCGCTGTACCGACCAATCCCTGGAATACAGGCTTCCATTTCCTTTGCATTGTCTGGAAGCATGCCGTTGTATTCTGCGACAGCCTTTTGTGCCCCAGCAAGGAGGCGGCTGGCCCTGGAATAGTAGCCCAGGCCCTTCCACAGAGCATTGACCTCTTCAATGTTTGCAGTCGCCTTCAAGAGAAGGTCAACTTCAAAATATGTGGATAAAAAACCATCCAGGTACTTACAAGTTCATGTATAGTTGGGAACCTTTCTCAGAAGATCAGACGCCAGAAAACAAGATGGATAAGAACTAACTTACTTTTCCATCCAACGCGTATAGTATGGGACAACGGTGGCAACTTGCGTTTGTTGCAGCATAATCTCAGATACCCATACCTGCGATGCTGGTCAGTTTGATACAACTAGAAACACTCATATCCAGCATAAATACCTCATAAGCGCGTTGGGCACGTTCCGCAAGACTTAAGAGAGGATCATAGGGTTTTCGCCAAGGCATGCCACGAGTCGTATGGACGCCAGCATACCAACGGAGCAGGGCAATTCGTATGGGCTGGGGTGTCTGAATGACGTGTATCGAAGTAGAATGTGGCGACGCGGGAACATAAAAATCCAGGCTTTCCGCTGAGAAGTGACGAGACAGTACAGGTGCAATCGCGTCGGGTCTAATCGTAGACCTTTCGAGCCTGGCCTTTTTTGTTTTCCTTTTGGGTGAGGATTCCATGTAGCTCAAAGCCTCCGAATGGTAATCGGACGCTTCATCATGAGAGTTGTCTCGTGGAGTGCACGAGGAGATGTAAGACGCTGCAGTGGTCCGTTGTCTTTTGACCATTGTCGGCTTATAGTACAAGTGCGGAAGATATCTCGGGACGCAAAATGGTGGAGAAAGACGACTCTCGGAGACACGGTCCACGTGTCAGTTGCCATGTGGCATCGGATAGGATACATTGACTCTTACTTCGGATCTATGTAACATAGATCCGAAGTAAGAGTCGGCGCTTCACCAGCACTGGCCAGGCTCTGGTTTCAAACTTGCCCCGTACATGTTTCAACTCGACCTACTGGAGTATCTTCGACACCTGCTTGTCACTCAGGGGGTCGTGTTGACTCCGAGTCTGGACACAATGTACATCTGCCCTTGTATATACCGTGACTTGACAGGTTGTCCGAATTCCCGCCCTCCGGACGTGTCTCTGACTACCGTTGGCTGCACTACTTTGTATTGGACCCTCTCTTCGTCACTGGGAGGTTGGTTTTCTGACAGACGGGTTATGTGCTACTATCAAGGCCTCGAGTCGGGCGCTAAACTGGAGTATCTTTCGGTCTGTCAGACACGAGCGACCTTATCCACAACAGAAATCTTCGCACCCTCCACATCCATAATTTCAATCTCTACCCGCGTCATGCACAAGTTTCGGGTTTCATACCGTATTCCCCGATTCATCATTACCAGCTCGTCGGAGAAGGACGGGGTGATGTGAAGGCCGGTTGCTTGCACGCTTGTGTGTGTGGAAAGTTGCTAGCAGTACTTGCCATTCAAGTATCTTTTCATGACTCATCTGCGTTAACCACTGCTCTTCTAGATATGGTGTTGCTCGAACACGTCATCTCCACGGTCCTGCTGTCTTCTTTGCTTCGCATTCTCGGCAATCTGTACTGCATCGCACGAATTATGTAGCTGTATATTATCGCCTTGAATGTACATCACCTACCTACTGGAACATATATTTTAGCGCCATTTGACACCACATTACTGAGTGAACATTAGCGCTAGAGATCACCTGCATGCATAGTGCAACTTGAGTGCCACATCCATGATCACCCAAATTTCTTCGAAACGAAGTTGCGTTGATGCGCAAATTTCCGTTCAGGCTGCCCGTAATTTAACGGATATACCATGAAAATTAACCAAGTATGTGCGATCTCACATGCTCGTGTCCAAGATCCAGTGGTTCCCCAGACGCGGGCAATTTTTGAACGTTGAACCGTTGGGGTGAACTTGGCTCGAACAGCGTCATGCCGAGGACATATCGGGCAAATTGAAATGGACCCGTGATGGTGGCTGTTCACGCGTTCACATTTGAGACGGCTTAGGTAAGCCATCGCCACGTCGTGACACTTGACACGACAGCGCTCTCGCACTCCCCACCACCACCCGCCATGTCCTCCCGCATTAGCATTGCTCGCCCTCAGCCAAACAGTTTCAGCTCAGACCCGCATGGTCTTTCGAACTCGCGGGCGTCGTCTGGCTATCGTGCCGCCAATCCCGACGACCCCATCGAGAAACTTAAGGTCTTCAGCCAGCAAGTGGAGGACAATGTCGAAATCTACTCGCAACCCTTGAAACCCCATTTGCCGGCCATTGGGCGTTTTCTCATTGTAGTCACTTTCTTGGAGGACGCGTTGCGGATTTTGACACAGTGGGGTGATCAAATCTGGTATTTGCAACAGTACGGATCGAGTTTTGCTCTTGGGCGTCGTCTAGGGCGTTGACTGCTTTCCACTGTCTAGACACCGAAAATTTCCATGGGGACTCTCTCATTTATTCCTCATTATCAACGTCGTGGTGAGTCCCGCGTCCTCGGCATATTCGCCTGCTTCTCAACGAAAACCGTCACAGACCATGCTCAGCGGCTCTGGAGCTGTTATCCTCAAGCGCTACACGGAATACGCTGTCGCCGGTCTCCTCGCCGTTGTTGTTATACAGGGGTTCGGCTACGGCCTCATTTTCGTCCTTAACTTCTTCCTTCGCAACCTGAGCGTCATCGGCGGTCTATTCATGGTCTTCAGTGACTCTATGGTTTCCCGAAAAGCACTCTTTGCTGGCATTCCTTCTATCAGCGAAACAGATCGCAAGAAATAGTCAGTTTCATTCACTGTGATCAGAAAATGCGAGCGTGAAATAACCGCGTCTGTAGCTTCCTCCTTGCAGGCCGTGTTCTCCTGATCTTTTTGTTCCTCGGCTTCATCCTCCAGGGTGAATGGAGCATCGCCCGTGTATTTGTGTCTATCTTCGGACTTGCGGCCTGCGTCATGGTCGCCGTCGGCTTCAAGGCGAAATGGTCGGCCGGCTTCCTTGTACTTGTATTGAGCATCTTCAACGTCTTCGCCAACAACTGGTGGAGTGTCCACTCTGCGCACCCACAGCGCGATTTCCTCAAGTAAGTTCTTCGCTTGCTCTTCGTTTATGAACTTGATCATCAACAATCTCGTAGATATGATTTCTTCCAAACACTTTGTTGGTCTCCCCTTATATGTGACTTTGGTTGAATCTGATGTCATGTTTTCTTCTTCCAGCGATCGTCGGCGGCCTTATTCTCCTCGTCAATATGGGACCTGGTACGTTTTGCTCTCCGACGGACAGTCGTTGCATGTTACTAACACTTATTCTAGGTGGACTTTCCGTGGACGAGAAGAAGAAGACGTATTAGGCAGCTTTCGAGGAGATCTTCACATATGTAGCCTGAACTTACCAAATGAGGGATCACGAGCAGCCGCCCAGTCTATAGTTCATTTGCTACCCTATTTATGCCTGCGCACAAAACACCTATCTCACTATCGCTCATTGCTTGTGCAGGAAGGCGTCCTATGTAACCCCAGTACTCATCCGATGTCAGGCCTGCGACAATGCGCATCCGACTCGGCAACCTGGCTCTTGCGACTTGACGTTGCCACTTTTTGCGCGAGCGGGTCCCTCTTTGGATTTGATGTCGTTCTGTGTGGGCGAATTCAGCTCCAGCCTGGGCCTCAAATCAAATAATTGTACTGGAGCTACAAGCACCGCCATCCGCCTTCGGCGTCCTATCTTTTCCTTTATTGCGACTGAATTGCAGCTCTACTTCTGTAGTGAACCTCTTTGGCCGGCCCGCTGGTGATTGGCTCGTCTTCATACTATGGAAGCCCTCCACTTCTACAGAAACTCGCCGAGCTCATCGTCTCAGAAATCGCCGATGACCGCTTTAGTGCACCTGTTACCCCGCACGTTCCGCCTAGCTGCGGTACCGTGGAAAGCCATTTGCAAGGACTAGTGCGCTTCTCAGCGAATGCTCTCGTCAAATTGGAGATTGTGATACCGTGTGCGTGGCTCTATTTTGAGCGTACAAGTATCGGCTGACTCGTTTTGATAACTACACATTGCGGAAGCGATATTGTACCTTGAATTCGGCGACCTCAAGAATTTGCGCCACATCTCTTGCAGACATTGGGCGAGTGTCCATAAAACCAAACCGTTACGCCACTTGAACAAGCTGGTTGTGGATGGGCATCGTTTCGAGCACGTTACAGACCAACTCCCCGGTAACGAAGGGCGCCCGCTATGATTCCCGCTATAATGATCATGTAAGCGAGGACTGCGCAGGAATGCTAATTCCGCGCTTTTGAAACGCGTATTTTTTATGTCAAAACTTTGCGCTCACCCAAAGTTGTTGGAGAGCAGGTTCATGCAGGAGCGGTTGCCCTAGGAAAGCTGCATCAATAATACTACATTCACCCACATCCAACTCCCAAGCCTCCCCTGTACTTGTAACCCTACTAGTACCAGTACTCGTGCAATGCAGTGACTCCGGTGACGCTTTATCCGCCTTTAGTTGTTCTTCTTCTTTCTTGCACTGGCAAGTCCCTTTGCGACTTTCACCCCCTTCCCAAGCATTCTCAAGCCACCCACTGCAGTTTGAGAAGGCCAGGTCAGTATGGAATTAACATTGCAGAGTCAGATGAACGAACATATAGGGAAGAATCGAGCTTCTAGCACAGCCCTGTCCTCTCCAGCAAGTACACGTTCTTGAATCATGTTATTCACGAACGATTCCAGCTGACGTGCTTTCATCGCCGTTCCATGCGCGGATTCTCGGGAGTATATACCGTGGGCATCTGAGTCAATTGCCTGGGCGAGAGCACTCGGTGCAAAGAGAGCGACGACGAGGGCGTAGTTGAAGATAGTAGCGAAACGCATTGCAAAGGGTTAAATAGCTCCGAGACTGAAGTTGTGTCACGGCCTGCGTGCGTTGGGAGATCTAGGAGGTGGGTAGAATGGACCAGCCGTTCGTGTAGAACCCAGCCTCCTCAATCTCTCGTCTTATACTGAGGGAGACAGATTTAGATTGATCATCTTGAAGCAAGTATCAATCAAAGGAAGGCGCTGCGAGACTAATCAGTACCTGTCTTGATCTCCTGCATTGAAGATGGGTAATTCAATGGCGTAAGGTTATGATCCGGCCGCGGTGAGCGCCACAGCTGGGAACCAAAAAATTCGACACCCTCACGCAGAAAGGGAAAGGTGCCAATAACTCGCCGAAAAGGACGATGTATAGGGTGAGCTGTATGAAAGACCTACATCGCATGTTTGAGCGCGCACCTGTTCTGTAACTTCTGTTTCAAGGGCGGTCGTTGCCTGATCCGTCATGGCTGTATCACCAAGTATCGCTGCATCAAGTTTCATAAGGTTTCGCACGGCACAACATGTCCAGATATTATGGCGTGCTCGCGAAAGAGACCGAACCAGAGAACGAGACCAGTTGTGGAAGCACGACGGCAATGAACGGCAGTCGTAAAGCCAAGACCATCGTAGTACGCTGTGAGGGCGAGATACACAGTGGGAGTAGGCAGAGCCCCACCCGGAGACAGAGAACGAACAACGTCAGCCGAAATGAGGGCGTCGTCCCGACACAGAGACGCAGACAGGGCCTAACAGGGAGAGAGACGATGGAAGAGGAGAGAGGGTGAAAACGAGCAATAATAGGAGGTGTATGTGCATGTTCTGTTTGTGTCCTGAACGACACAAACACCGTGAATAGAACATTCGCATGGAGGCGGTTTAACTACATATAGGTGTGTGGACGTTCCAAAGAATTAATTTAATTAATTAATTAATTCGAGGAGGAAAAAAGAGAGGTTTACATTACACCCCCTCCATAGATCCTGATCGATCCTGATGACAGTTGAAGCTACCATAGCATTCCATGTATGTATACATGCCCTCATCCTTGTAGTGGAATTCTTCAGAAATCAATTTTTCTTTCTAAAGTATTAGCATCCAAAGCTGCTCATCAAAATATTCTAAATAACTTGCCATCCACATACATCACTTTCTTCACAGAAAAGCTACTGAATTTGTTGAATTAAGGACACCCAGCACCGCGCGCATACTATTTTTACATACTACGATCAACGATGACGCCAACTCTTGATCCACAACGAACGTGACCATATATTTTGCGAGCTTACATAATGTATTTTCCCCTCGTCCTCGTCCTCGTCCTCGTCCTCTTCTCCTCTTATCCCACAAATGGCGAACGACGTAAAGGTCTACACTGTCAATGGGGCTACCGCTGGCTCTTCTGTATCTCTTCCGGACTGGCTGACCCGAAAACGCGCTGCTGCTAAGGGCAAAAAACGCGCTATCCGGGAACAAATAGAAGACACTATCCAGGTCATCCAGGGCTTTGAATTTCCCGAGGCCAGCAACCGTGTTAAAATTACCCGAGACGGACGCCATGTAATTGCGACTGGAACATATAAACCTCAAATGCGGGTGTGGGATCTGGATCAGCTTTCTCAAAAGTTCGAGAGACACACAGACGCTGAAAACGTTGATTTTGTTGTACGTGAGTTGCCTTGTGGTGATCCAAAATCTGTAGTTGATGACTGACGAGTTCATCTGCCTCTAGACACTATCCGATGACTGGACTAAGTCAATACACCTGCAAAACGACCGTACGATCGAGCTACATACACAGGGTGGCTTCCACTATCGCACTCGGATACCTCGTTTCGGCCGTTCACTGGCCTACCATTTTCCCTCATGCGACACTTATTTCAGCGCGTCTGGAAACGAAATCTACCGTCTCAACCTTGACCAGGGACGATTTATGACCCCACTGTCTCTGAAAACCGAAGACGGCACTGATGATATCCCAGGTGTCAATGTGATTGACATCAACCCAGCACACCAGCTCCTAGCATTTGGCATTGAGGGTGACGGGACTGTGCAATTCTGGGATCCACGTTCGCGCTCAAGTGTCGGTACATTGCGACTAACAAAGGGTAGGCTAATGCAGAACTCTGATGCGGGGTTGTCTGTTACTGCCATATCATCTCGGGTGGATGGGTTGTCCTACGCTATCGGTACCTCGACAGGCCACACCTTGTTGTATGACATCCGTGCTGCGAGCTCTTTCGCTATCAAGGATCAGGGCTATGGTCTTCCGGTGAAGAATGTGGCCTGGATTGAAGGAGGTAGCAGGATGGCAGGAGACGGGATGGTGATCAGTGCAGATAAGAAAGTCATCAAAATATGGGACCGTAATAATGCACGCTTTTTGCCTTTTGAATCATACTCCCTTTACTGACATTGGAATCTACCAGGCCTCCGCAAACTTTGTCTCCATTACACCGGCACACGACCTTAACGACGTCCTCCACGTTCCAGGCAGCGGTCTCCTCTTGACCGCCAATGAGGGTATCCAGATGGCGTCGTACTATATCCCTCAGCTGGGTCCCGCACCCCGATGGGCTATGTTCCTGGAACAAGTCACAGAGGAAAACGAAGACCAGACCACTCGCTCCGTATATGAGGACTTCAAGTTCGTCGAACGGACCGAGATTAAAAAGTACGTCCTCCCTCGTAGATGTTCCCACCTCATTTTCATTGGTCGCACAGACTTGGGTTGGACCACCTCGTGGGCACGCCTACGCTCAAGCCGTACATGCACGGCTATTTCATTGCGCTGAAGCTCTACGACACCGCGCGGCTCATCGCAAACCCGTTCGCCTATTCCGAGCATCGCGCGCAGATGGTTCAGGACAAGATGGACAAGATGGCGGAAACTCGTATCCGCGCCAAGAAGGAGCCCGGCGTCAGAGTCAACAAGGCGTTGGCTGAGAAGGTTCTGCGTGAGGAGGAGAAGGCGAGGAAGAGGGAAGAGAGGAGGAAGCAGCGGAAGACGGAGAGGGGTGAAGCGGACATGGAGGCTGATGCTCAAGCAGAGGAGGAAGTTGAAGAGAAGCGGCCGAGTATCCTCAACGATCCTCGATTCGCGAAGGTCTTCGAGAGTTCCGAGTTCGCGATCGATGAGAATAGCAGAGAGTATGCCCTGCTCAATCCTTCGCAGGCTGCCCAAAAACGAAACGGTGCGAGGCCTATGACAGCCGTCGAAGATGAGGAGGATGAAAGTGACAAGATGTCTTCGGATGGGCTGGGCAGCGATAGCGACGACGACGACAATAGCGGTAGCGACAGCGACGACAATAGCGGTAGCGACAGCGACGACAATAGCGGTAGCGACAGCGACGACGCGGGTGGTACGTCTTCGCGTTTGTTCTATCCCAACCGATGACTAACGATCTTTTTCCCCCGTGATGCAGCACTCAACACGTTTGATCCTCGCGTCCGACCAGGCCAAAAGAACGTGCGTGCTCAGGAAGCCTATGATCGCACCCGCGAGCGAAATCGCTTAGGTGGCCGTACACCCAAAGTCAATCTCGTACCCATGAGCCCTCAAACAGAGGGCTCCCGCAGCGCAGACAAAAATGCCACCTTCGGTCAACGACGTGTGCCCCCTACAGTTGGTGGTGGTGTTGGTAAGAAACAGCCGGCGTCCAACGCGCGCTTCACAGCCGATGGTGCTATGGAGCTCAGTTGGGTGCCGTCGGGTGGCCCAGCCGACGCTGATGATATGTTGGTGTCGGGCGGTGGCGCGCCGAAGAAAGGCAAGTCGAAACGGCCAGGTGTAGAGACATTTGGCGCGGGTATGGAGAGAGGAAGAGATGATCAGTTGATGGAGGTTAGTGAGAGTGACAGGAAGGGCCGGACGCAGAGGCGAAAGGGCGTGCGGAGCGGCAGTAAAAATGTCTTCCGGAGAATGGATGGCTAGTCTTGAGATCTGTTTATTCAATCTATTTGTCCATCGATCATAACCACTGGGAGTACATTGTATCCAGCTATCAGATGTCACCTGTGTGGCGCCGTATACAGGTCAGGAGGACGCCGTTCGTAACTGACACTGACACCTACAGTTCACTGTGGCTTTACTACGACCTTGACCGCCTCCCTGCTGTTCATCCTGTCAAGGGCCCTTTGAAAGTCCTTGATAGCAAAAGTGTCTGTGACCTTGTCGTGTCCATTGGAAACATCAACCATCTACTTGAATAAATTCAATATTAGACATACCAAACCCTTGACCCTGATCTTGCCACTGTTCAGGTATTCCACCGCGCGAGGGAAGCAATGTGTTTGTGCAAACGACCCAATTATCTGTCAAGGACACGAATCAATGATGTACCTCACAGGACCGGTGATCTGCGCACCCGAATTTCATCCCCAAATATTTTCGACGGTGCCCAATGCACAAGATCGCTGTTTGCGTACACGCCATAGATCATCAACGTCCCACCTCTACGAACGAAGTGTATCGCGTCATTGGCGACTTTCTCGTTACCTGTGGCCTCGACCTAGACGAAAATTTGTGTGTAAGTTCCCTGGCAGAAAGAAGGCTGGGAGGTGCTTACAACGACATCAAAGCCATACGGATTGGCCCTCCTCAGTTCCTCCCACTGGGGCTCAGGATTTGCGCGATCCAGCTCAATATACTCATCACCGCATTCCAACTCTTGAGCAATGCGGGTCTTAATGCCTTTGTTGGCGGCGATGACGACTTTTGACGCGCCATTAAGCTTCAGAAGTTGTGCAAGGATAAGACCTGTTCATCGTTTGAGAGACCTCGACGGTCAACTGACCACTCAACTCACCCGTGGGCCCAGCACCAATAATGAGGGCATCGACACCAACGGGGGCGTCGAGCCTGTCAAGCCCATGGATCGCACAAGCAGCGGGTTCGACGAGTGTGGCCTCCTCATCCGTCAAGTTGGTGATTTTGTACACTTTACTGCTTTGCCTGTCACGGGATGAGTCGTCGGACGACGATCCACGGCATGAATTGCATGGGATACTCACACTGCCACGTATTCGGCGAAGCCACCCGCCATCGTAACCCCCAGGCTCTCAAAGTTTTCGCACAACACATGTTGACCACGTCTGCAGAAAAAGCAGCTTTCACACTGACGAAATGTTCTTAACAAGAAACCGAGAATAGACAACGAAAAGCACATACCAGTATAGCATTATCGACGACGACACGATCCCCGACTGAAAGTCCGCTAACCGAGTGTCCAAGGGCAGTGATAGTCCCAACGATCTCATGTCCTGGCACGAGCTGTGCAGTGGTCAGCTGTAGCATTGAACATCGCGGCGCGGCAAGCAATATGTCTTTGCAGGAAATTTGCCAATGAATTCTCCCTGCAAAAGCATCGTCAGCACATCCAATTGGTGCAATAATCGAACAATCGAATAGACCTCCGCCAAGTGGTGATCAGTGCCGCAAACGCCGCAGCAGGATACTAGAATGGATAGTGAGCGAGGAATCATTGGCCTGTTGTCGAAGGTAGAAAGACCTTTAATGAGGACCTGTTTGCCGTCTATCTGGGGGATTTCTTTTCTGACAATTTCGAGCTGGTGGGCCTGAGGATTCGAAGAAGTTCGTTCATTCAGAAACATTTGAAAGAGGTTGCAGTACGTAGAGCATTTACTGCGTGGAAGAGGACTGCATCCATGGTGTTCGACATCTTGTGATAGGAAGTGATATGTTGAGAGCTCAGAGAACATAAGAGGCTCTCGTCGAGGGGCAAATCAGCGGAGAACGGGCCGTTCTCGGGACGCCGGAACCTCGGACGTTGAGGGAATTTCTACAAAGCACATGAAACTTGAAAGTTTGAAAGATCGGATAAGGCGAGAATGGAGAGCCGTGGAACCAGATCCATGGATATCCATGACAGTCAACGGAGCAGTGTTGCTGTCCATCGCTCCTAGAACCAGCGGTGTTGAATCTTGATTTTTAAATAATTGTAATAATCTCATCAGCCAATCATGGTCGTTCAGTCATATGGTGAACGACGACCCAACCACCCAGCATCGACCTCCCGCTCAGTGATAAAGTCGTCTTCACAATATCGACGGCTGGTTCTAGGCTAGCACATCCAATTGAAAGTGCAACAGCAAAACAAGCCGGCGCAGAACAACTGCAAATTCACAAGCGCGACAATCCCTCGAGAGCTGTCTCAAGACCTCAGGCCTCAGCTTCATCGTTCGTCAATGTAAGAGTTGGGCATTGCCACTCTGTGACACATGAAGTTGAATACGCGTATAAGAGGTGTATATATTGAAAGTGGTAAGATAATATCTACATGATGGTGATTAGTGTCCCAACGCATCTAGATTCCAAGAGTGAAGGTGTCTATTGTGCTTCTAATGACGGTAGCCCACATCTACATGCGTGGTGGCCGCTCAAACGCGAGGGCGCTTCTTCTCACTGCCGTTGCCGTTGAGAGTGCCGTTGGTGCCGACGGACTGGAAATACTCAAGAGACCCCTTGGGGTCAGGCTTCATGGTCTTCGATCCCTCAGTCCAATTGGCTGGGCAGACCTCACCGTGCTCCTCCTAATAAAGGTGTCAGTGGCTTGACCGAATCACTTTCGAAGGACGTACAGTGAATTGGAAGGCCTTGATGAGGCGGATGGTCTCTTCAACGGAGCGCCCTACGGGGAGATCGTTGACAGTGATTTGCCTGCAGATATATTGGTAAAGTGGTAGAGTTATGACTTGAATTACGCACCTCAAGATGCCTTTGGGGTCGATCAAGAACAGTCCACGGAGGGCGATACCTTCCTCCTCAATGAGAACGCCGTAGTCGCGGGCGATCTTCGTGTTCCTGTCCGCGATGAGAGGGAGCTTCAAGTCAGGGCCCAGACCACCCTCCTTGCGCGGCTGAGTGGCCCAAGCGAAGTGCGAGAATTGGGAGTCGGTGGAAATTCCTTTTGACACTCGATGAATGACGCGACGAAGGAGGAGATGAGAAACTCACCAAAGACGGCAGTGTTGATGGCCTTGAACTGAGGTAGCGCATCGTTGAAGGCAAGAATTTCACTGTGGAAGAAACCTTGAGTGTGGGATCAAAACAAGTTGAAGGGAGGGACTGACGTGGGGCACACGAACGTGAAGTCCCTATGATAAAATATCAGCATGAGTAATCAGCTTATTTAGAGGCGAGTCGCACATAGGATAGAAAAGTAGAACCACCCTACGAAACCAAAGAGAAAGATCAGCATGGTCATTGCCAGCATGAAAAACGTTGCACGAACCATTGGCCAAGGTAATCAGTCAAAGACACCTCATTGAAGAGGCCGTCGGTGACGGCGTTGGCCTTGAAGGTGGGAGCAGGGCGCTGGACGAGGGCAACCATTGGTGAATAAATGGAAAGAGTGGTGGCCTGATTTACTAACGCACGCACTTTATATCTGCCCCAGGCCCCCAAATGATGGAATCCAGCCTCGAGGAATCTTTTTAATCAGATTAAATAAAGCCCTATTTGGGAAGACCTCTTGTTCTTTGAATCTTTCATCTGCAAACCATGACAGCAGTGGCCAACGATATCCTGAGCGAGCAGCTCATCGCACAACTTCTAGAAAATGACCTTGCT
>JABCKV010000136.1:27115-46429 GCA_018282005.1 Asterophora parasitica
TATCTGCCCCAGGCCCCCAAATGATGGAATCCAGCCTCGAGGAATCTTTTTAATCAGATTAAATAAAGCCCTATTTGCACATGCTTGGCAGCACAGTGCACTTGTCACCGAAGTCATTGGAAGACCTCTTGTTCTTTGAATCTTTCATATGCAAACCATGACAGCAGTGGCCAACGATATCCTGAGCGAGCAGCTCATCGCACAACTTCTAGAAAATGACCTTGCTCTCCTGCAATAGATGAAACAAGCCGAAAGGCTCCAGCTGGATCAGGTGCTGGCTGTATCCGCTCGGGCGACAGGTCGTATTCCAAAGTACCCCAAGTCGGATGACAAGGACGAGGCAGACGCGGATCTCGCGTTCCAGATGTACATCTCAGACGCGCATGTCATGAATGACGCGGCGTATGCGCAGGCGATCCAGAACGCGACGCTCGCGGGCAACGTCCGGTGTATCCTGGTTAATGTCCACTTCCTCCGTCTTGACTGCAGCGGCACAGTCCAGATATCGGGGAAAGCAGGATGTAGTGCTCACACACCAATAGGAGGTCTCATGGCAGCTTGTGGGCCCTTCCCTTTAGTATCCCTCAGCGCATTATTGGGATCAAAAGAGGATTTAGCATCTCCCAGGACGCTACAAGAGACTTCAATACGATCGTCGAGTACATGAATGTGCTCACCTCTCGGCATCCTTGACCGCATCGATATCCTACCCTCTGTCATCGATATCCTGCAGCCATCTCGCAAACTCATTGAGTTTCCTATAGATTTAATTGAAAACCGGCCATAATCTGACCTTGAGAGGGTGTTTTCTAACCTTTCGTTCGCCGCAAGCTTTTGTGCGTACATCCGATCCACCGGGATATGGACCAGGGTGCGAATCACAGAACAGACACAAAAGGAAAGGGCCGTCAGTTCTCCGCTGCACTCGCCCCCGCAGACCCTTACCCAGCATGCGGCATCTGCCTCGACCCCTTCCTCCCAACCCACTCACCCATTTCTGCCTCCCTCTCCACCAACTCCTCCTCTCGCCTCGCCTTTGGCCTCCGTTTACCCTGCCCCAAGGACCATACGTACTGTATATCTTGCTTAACCTCTTATATACAGAACAAACTGGATCCGGACGGACGGGGCGTAGGCAAGTCCGCTGGCACAACTGTGTTCCCAATCAGGTGTCCGAGTGCCCACTGGCCTGGGGGCATCGGCGATGATGTTGCTGTCAGGGTGCTTGGAGAGCATGGGATGGTCGAATGGGTGCGTTTTAGTACCTTCTCGTTGTTCTCTCTCTGAAAAGTAAAGCGGAATATTGTTCGCTGTAGCACCATCAAAAACTCCTTGACTCAATGCCGAGGCTGTTTTGCCCCAATCCGAAGTTCTCGTCGCTTGTGGAGACGGATGAGGATAGCGACGACCCGCAGGCCATCTGCCCACGGTGCCATAGAATCATGTGTGTACCGTGTCGTACTCCGTGGCATCAAGGTGAAGCCACCCATCCCTATTGTTGTCTCACTCTTCTAATTCGCGTATTTGTACCTGCAGATCTGACCTGTGAGGAATATCAAGTCAGTGAACGCAGACATCAGGTCGAGCATTTTTGAAATCTTTGAAAACAGGCCCTTCCCATCGACGAAAGGTCGCCCGAAGACCGCCTTGTCCTGGATTTAGCAAAGGTGCGGACATCAGCTATAATAAATAAGATTGTGCATCGTGGTTCCTGATGCCAAACAGGCTCAAGTGCCGCTCTGTAAGGTCCCGAGTCCTACGGTAATCAGTGCCCTAGGTTATCTTCGAGCACATCTCTGGGTGCATTGCAGATGCGGGTTCCATTTCTGCTTCAAATGCGAATGTCAGTCCATTTTCTCCCTTTTTGACCGCCAGTGGCATATGCTGATGCAGTCCAATTTATTCTTTGGCGTGCAACTGTCAGCCTCGACGACAGAGAAAGGCCAGTGTAAGCGCGATCCGCCGTGCGCGTTGTGGGATGAGGAGATGTTGCTTGAAGCGCGAGAGCGGCAAAGAAATCGGGACGTACCACGGCCCCAGCCCCAGCAGGCTTTTGTGGCGCAGCACCGTATTGGGTTTGCATATACGCGACCAGCGGCCCTACCTGAATATCACTATCAGCCTCCACAATGGGTTAGCCATGCCCATCATGATGATTTGAACCAGATGGACGGTCCCAGTGCGTTTCTCTCCTTCCCTCAAGTAACATGCCCCTAATCTCACTTCCCACTTCCATCGTACTTCGAATATAGATGCCCTCTGCCAGAAGCACTGGTTTACCGTAAACATTGTCTCCGCGCTCAAATGTGGTTACTGTGACTTACCACTACACTCACTCGCTGATCTGGAGTACCATCTCTCGCATGTGCGGTGCCACCCTGTGTATGCGTGCTGTGGAAGGTTCTTCAGGAGTTGATTGAGGAGAGTATGGCAGTGAAGTTTGGGTATCATACGTACCAGGTGGTTCATGATTGATGGTCTGAGGCGTTGTATAGTATATATAATACATATGGGGTGGCTAATTGTAATCTTGCAACTCTGTCCTCGCCGACGCTGCCCAGGTCGTTGGGCGCCGCCAAAGAGAGCCAAATACTGTATCATTTCGACCAAGTGTTCACAGAGTGTGAGGCGTTACACCTAGTGTTCACTGGGGGTGGGTTGCCTTGCTGAGGAAGGCATTTGAGCTATCTGGGCCTGGGGTTCAACTCCGGTGTGTACTCTCAAAGTGCAAAATTTTTCAGATTTCTCGTCTGGTGTTCACGAGCGCCGGTGACGCGTTACATCACCACCCCTCGTGACGCGTGACCTTAACACTTGGTCGAAATGATACAGTAATCGGTCATGTCAACCTCATGTCACAGTCCTTCGAGGTTGACTACTACTACGCTCCTCACCACCTCATGTGCTCCATCTTCTCTTTCCTCTATACTACCTTTCTCCCAAGCTCAGTCATGGTTTTCTTTCCTCAGGGTGATTATGGCTTGACGATTTAGTGTGGCGTGGTGCCCGCCTAGTGCCATTCCTTCCGTACTTCCCATATTAGCCACTCTGAACTGCTGCCGAGCCTTGCTAGGCATCTGGGATCTGGATCAAGCTCGCCGCCGCCCCGTTGTTGGCCGGCGCTGTGTGGCGGTTTGCCACTTGAACCCTTCCCCGTCTCTCTGGGGTATATATATGTAACCTGGTCCAACGCAAACTGCTCTGGATGGCGACCACGGATTTCCAAGATCCTTTCCACCTACGGTGGCTAACACTGGACGCCAATGCTGGTCAGCCTCAATCATCGGTTGCGGATATTCATCGACGTCGTCCTAGAAAATCTCAAATTGGACCTTTCTTTCCGTCCATCACAACCGCGCCGATCTTCCTTTCCTTGCCAGCGGCGAGCGCGGCCTCCTCTCCATCGCCGTCAGTTCAAAGTTGTAGCATCCTGTGCCCGACGATGTGGCTCATCATGTAGAGCGTTGTATGTAAATCCTAGAGTGCGACCCGGGGCTGACTTGAGAGAATCTGGGCGGCGTTGGATGGGTGTGTATCTGACTCTGCCTATGCGACGTCGTCCCTCTATGCTTCCGCATCAACCTCGGAGTCCTCCCTCAGTGCGTTTTAGATCTTGCGCATACGCGGCGCTGCAGTGGATTGCGGTGGACCGCATGTCCCGGATTGATATGGTGTGCGACATCGACATTGCGCCTCTCATGTCCCAGCGTTTCTGACGTCCATTCCGCGTGTTGGATATCTGGGTGACTATCTTGTCGCGATCTATGGACTTGGAGGCGTTCAAACAACCAGCTAGACCTCAAGGCCATACCGGTCCTTGGGTGCAACGGCCGGTCCTCGTCCCCGCGATGCAGTCGATTCTCCCCACGTGGAACATGACCCGGTTTGTGGGTGGACGTCGGGACACTATCCGTGAGCTTCGACGCGTCAATGGTCATTGGTCAAGATTGGCGACGGTTGGGTTGGGTATATCAACCGATCGCGACACGGCTGCGGTGTGGCTTCCCGAGTTCTTTGCTTAGACTTGGTGCAGCATGCTAGCGTATTGCCCGAGTGCAGCTTTCTCGATAACAGCGGACCTGGGTTGGGAATGCCGATTCAGGTTAGGGGAGTACAGCCTGTATTGCAGTAGGATGCGTATCAAGATGAATACCGACCCAGGGTTGGGGTGGCCGGGGTCCGCATGAGTGAAATAAAAGCTGAGCCAAATAAAAAGTAGCGGTCCACGACACTGCGCCATGCTCCGGCAACTGAGGGCTCTGCTGCGGCCACTGGCTATCCAGGCGGCCTATTCGCCCATCGAGACAATTGTCTTCTTCACTGCAATTGGCACCCTCGCCTATTTCCACATTCTCAATGCAATCAAATACTCGTCCTTCTTTGCTCCCTCGGCCCTCCCGCCTCTCCGTCCCACCCACGCCATTCTGCGCCACAGCGCCTGGCTGCCCGTCCGTGAGCATGTGTGGACACACCCCACGCCACACATTGTCGCCCAGGAGGTCCAGCAGCTCATCTTCACCGCGGACCAAACCCCCGACATTCCACTCCAGTCAGCCCTCGCCAACCTCACCGCCCAGCTCGCGTCTGCTGCTGCCTTTTCCCACATCTCCTCCACAGAGCACACCCTCACACAGACCCTGGCCTTTGCGCGTGGCGCGTTTGACTCTCTGCTCCCCCTCATCCCTGCACATGCCTTCCGTGTCCTGCCCTCTGGCCCCTCGTCCGAGCCTGTCATTGGAGAGACCGCGTCCCCGAAATGGATGGCGTATGCTGCACGCGCCCTCGTCGTCCGCTTCTACACCCTGGCACAAAAGGCCGATTCCCTCGACATTCTCCTCATCCTTCTCGGCTACGTCCTCATGCACACCACCTTCTACCTTCTCATTTCCCGCTCCCGCGCCCTCGGCTCCAACTTCTGGCTGCCATGCGCCATCATGAGCTCTTCCATCCTCGCCCTCCTTCTCTCCCTTCCCATCGCAATGGCACTCAAGATCCCCATTGACCCTGTCGCCCTCACCGAGGCTCTCCCCTTCCTCGTCTGCACTGTCGGTTTCGACAAGCCTCTGCGCCTGGCCCGTGCTGTCTTCCTTCACCCCCACCTTACTACCCCGCCCGTCGCACTTTCGTCCTTGTCTGCCAACACCGCACAGGCACTGCCCCTCAAACCCGCAGCCAAGATCCTTACCGAGAGTTTGTCTCTCACCTACCCGCCCATTATCCGCGACTACATCCTTGAGATCGCCGTCCTCGTCGTTGGCGCCAACTCCAAAGTCGCCGGTCTCCGTGAAGTCTGTGCACTCGCTGCCCTCCTCCTCGGTGTCGACTGTCTCCTCATGTGCACCTACCTTGTCGGAGTTCTTGGCATCATGATCGAGGTCAGCCCCTCGCAATGCAACTATATTCATTTCACCTCACACATACCCTACAGGTCCGCCGCATTCAAACCCTACGCGGCTCCCTCACAAAGTCCACACGCACCCGCTCTCGCTCCTCTTCCATCTCTTCTTACAATGGCTCAATGTCCAACTCGCCCCTAGGTTCTTACCCTGGCACCCCGGGCTCGCCATACTCCATCTCGTCCTCCTCCCGTGCGCCCCCCGCTAAGAGCGCTATGGTCCAGCCCCCCGCCCCACCGTCCCTGCGCGAACGCCTCCTCGGAGTCAAAGGCTCCTCCATCATCCAAAGCAACCTGAGCGGTGGTGGCTCCAAAAGCTCCAAGGGCGACGCCGTCCAGCAGGAAAAGGACAACAACGCGAATCCTGTGGCGAGACTCAAGCTCTTGCTCATCGCATCTTTCCTTACCCTGCACATTCTCAACCTCTGCACACCCCTTGCTGGTACTTCGCTGTATAAGCAGTCCCCTGGCGCGGTCAAGTTTGATGGGATACTTGCTCACCACTCACATGGACAGGAGAGCGCGTCGCGCAAGGTCGATATTACGCAGGGCGGCGTGGCTGCTGTACTGGACTTGATGGCGAATGCGCCTGGAGACGAAGAGGTCGTGGTGAGGGTCAGTGCGCCAGCGTGGGTGCAGGTCCTGCCCATTGCCACATCTGCCTCTGAGGCTTCCCGAAATAATAGCGCGCAGGAGGGCCAGACACTCGACGGGTTCATGTCGAGTTGGACGCGCCTCGTCGGCGACCCGATTCTTTCCAAATGGATCGTGGTGCTACTCGCCATCTCCATCTCGCTCAATGGGTATCTCCTCAAGGGCATTGCGGCAGGCCTCAACATCGGGCTCACCCTCCCTGGGAAGGCCGGTGGTGTCCGCTTTGAAGGCGACAATGATGAGAATGAGCATGAGGGCGGTGCCAAGTTCGCTGTACCAGAGGAAAAGGAAGAGAAGGCGCAAGGAAGAAGAGGCGTGCCGACATTTACCCTGGAAGACGTAGACCGCAGGCTGAAATTAACCGTCCCTGCGGCGTCGTCGTCGTCGGGCTCGTCCTCCCCCGTCACTGGTAGCAACATTTCTTTGTCCACCACCGCCGTCTCCTCGCCCGCCCCTGCCACGGTGCTGCCGCTGCCCAAGCCACCCGTCTCCACCGACGCAAATACTCGCGCCCTGGACGTTCTGGTTGAACTCTTTGAGGGTGCTGAAGGCGCACATGCCAAGGCGGAGGTGCTGGCACTAATGAGCGACGAAGAGGTCATTCTGTTGACGCAAAAGAGCAAGATTCAACCGTATGCGCTAGAGAAGGTTCTGAGCGGCGGAGAGGTCGGATGGGGTGTTCGGGTGGCCGAAGTCGAGAGGGCTGTTCGGATTCGAAGGGGTGTCATCTGTGAGTAGTTTTAGTTCCCTCCGTCCCGTTCGATGATTGCTCATTCCGTTCCAGCCCGCGCCTCACGCACGCAGACGCTCGAATCGTCACTCGTCCCGCTAGAGAACTACGACTACACCCGTGTCCTCGGTGCCTGCTGCGAGAACGTCGTCGGGTACATCCCGCTGCCCCTCGGTATCGCAGGCCCTCTAACAGTCGATTCCACGTCCTACCACATCCCCATGGCCACTGCCGAAGGCACACTCGTCGCGTCCACCTCCCGCGGATGCAAGGCCCTTAACGCTGGTGGCGGCGTGCGCACCGTCGTCACGCGTGACGGCATGACGCGTGGCCCCGCCATCGACTTCCCCTCCGTCCAGGAGGCAGCGGCGGCGATGGCGTGGATTGACGGAGAGGGGTATCCCGTGTTGAAAGAAGCGTTCGAGAGCACAAGTCGCTTTGCGAGGTTGAGGGGCATCAAGACGGCGCTTGCGGGACGGACGCTTTATGCGCGGTTCGCGACTGCGACGGGCGATGCTATGGGCATGAACATGATCAGCAAGGGCACAGAGAAAGCACTCGAGGTCATGCAGCACGAATTCCCCACTATGGTCGTGCTGGCGCTGTCGGGCAACTATTGCACGGATAAGAAGCCCGCGGCGATCAACTGGATTGAGGGGAGAGGAAAGAGCGTTGTGGCGGAGGCGGTGGTGCCGGGTAAGATTGTAGTGAGTGTGCTCAAGACGACGGTCGCGGCGCTGTGCAATCTGAATGTGAAGAAGAATCTGGTGGGAAGTGCGATGGCGGGTGCGATTGGTGGATTCAATGCCCACGCGGCGAATATCCTCACTGCAGTGTTCCTTGCGACCGGACAGGACCCCGCGCAGAACGTCGAGAGTTCGAACTGCATGACCCTCATGGAACCGTGTGTTTTGTTCCCTCTCTCCTATGACCATAACTGTGTCTGACTTTTGGCGTCGCAGTATAAACGACGGCCAGGACCTGCTTATGACAGTCACGATGCCTTCCATCGAAGTCGGCACCGTCGGCGGCGGCACCATCCTCTCACCCCAGCAGGCCGTCCTCGATATGCTCGGCATCAAAGGCGCGCACCCCACCGACCCAGGTGCAAACGCACAGCAGCTCGCTCGCATCATCGCCGCCGCCGTCATGGCCGGTGAACTCTCGCTCCTCAGTGCACTTGCCGCTGGGCATCTCGTCCGCGCGCATCTCGTGCACAACCGCAGTCAGCCGAATACGCCGTCGAGCTCGCGGGGTGGCGCGGGAGGCCTATTGGTTAAGGCCCCTGCGCCAGCGAAGCAAGGGGACGGGGAGAAGAAGGAGGGTAATGCAGCGGTGAGGCGGAGTGAGTCGACGGCAAGTTTGCCGCCGTATGAAAAATGACGGCTGACGCTCGACCTTTTCTCTTACCCTCTCAAGGCGCTGCTTTCCTACACCCCTAGACGATCCTCGTAATTCCACCCCATTTGCATGTCTCCTGGATTTAATGGTCTTGAAGGTATATTACATACATCATATATCCCCAACGTATGCTTTGTGTACCACTTTTACTTACCCCAGCATGGTTGGATTTTATTCTTTTCCATGTGTACAAACAGTGACGCGCAACACATGTGTCGTGCCATACACACCAATATATTCACAGTGGGATACTGACGACTATAAAATACGGATGCTTCGTTGATGACGCTTGGGCCCGTTGCAAGGAAGGCTGTAGACCGCGCACTGAAATCATACGACGCACGCAATAATGTTCCCCTGATGATACACCGAGCTTGATCGCTCTGATATCTTATCAGTCGAGACTCGAAGTCATGGCTATGATTATATTCGAAGGACACACAAAACATTACTCAGATTGTCGAGATTTTCCCATGGCGATGGCCATCCATTTACATAAGGACAGTTCATGAAACGGAAAGGCCTGAAGCGCGCCACACAATAGCAAGATCACGGTGACCGGGAGCTACATTCATGGGATGGCAAAAAAAAACTGACGACGAGGAAGCGAGGTCAAGTGGTCGAGGGGTAGACTCAGGAGTCAGATGCACACGTGGAATGTTCGACGGCCAAGAAACGTGTGCTTGCAGGGCTCCTTGAGTTCAACACATACGGTACCAGATACCACACCCATCCAACGCCCCTTAGAATCTCAAGTCGGCCCGGGTCGCAAGTCTCGAATCTACGGACTGTGCAGTACATCATTGTGGACGTAGAGTATATTGGTAGAGACGTCCGCGTACATGGGGCTGATCGACATGAATGAAAGGCAACTAGAAGAAAATATAAGAATGTATGCCACAGACGACCATCCATGGAGCCACTCCTGACTGAACTTGAGTATTTTTCGGTCGTGGTCGGAGACGGTCGCTGGATGGCGTAAGTTATTTGTCGGAATACCCAATGGTTGCTCAGCCCCCACCGCCCGGAAAGGTTGGAAGGACCGCCGCCAAGAGCGATTTGCACGATGGCCAACGATGGCAAAGAAGCGTCCATTTGAGCCGCAGGTTTCGTCACCAGGAATCATGACAAGCCATAGATCACCCGCCACAACTACAGCATTGACCTACCAAGGGTCTCGGTCCTGAAGAACAGGCAAGTATGGAGCGTCAATGTGAGAATCATTCGATGATTTATTATAACAGACATGATAAGGCCTCTCAATGCGGCTGACGTTTCGGATGCCCACGCCCTTCCATGAACGCCACATCGCGGCCGTGACCGCGCAAGACGTCTAGCGCAATGGGGATCGATAAGGGTTAAGCGGCCTGAAGGAGAACTCGAAAGAAGAAGAGAGGTGGGCAGAACGGGGGTGGTTCAGGTGACGGCCGCGGGCGGCTGTGGCACAAGAATCTGATGCGATCCGTGACAGTTCCGTGACAGTTACTGTCACTCAATCAGGCTCGGAAGACAGATTTTTTGTGTTCCTTGAGGATAAATCTATTTGGAAACCCCCTTTCTGACAGAAACCCAGGGTTTCTCGAGAAACCGTAGACACTGCCACAAAAGCCGACGAATTGGCATGTATTTTGGAGGCTGAAGGAGGCTGATGCCAAACATCATATTCAAAGTCGGGTTTCTGCAGAAAGGGGGGTTTCCAAATAGTTTTATCCGTTCCTTGATATCTTTGGAACCACATGGGAGGGAACTGTGGGAGCGTCCTTCATGAGTCCCTGAGCACTTTGTTTTTTTTTGTCAAGACCTGTCTATCAACGCGCGTCGCGCCGTGTCGCGCCGTTGTACCTCGAGATATCCATAGACACTCGAACAGCGAATCGACAGCCGCCTTTTACAACCCATGGCCAAGAGTGTGATGATGCGATCAGCCTCAGAGTCGGCTCAGCACCAGCTTTTAGTCTTTTACGACCCACAAATAACCGCGTTTTTGCGGCATCTATCACCAATTATCACCTGCTAGCAGTCGCGACCGCGTTCTGGCACCAGGCACCCTTTCTTTCAGCTTTCGGAGACTTTGAGAACAGGGCCCCTCGCCGCTGCATCCTGCTATGCCATCCTCAAGTGCGAATGCGCAAGAAACACAGGTGGACAAGTTTCAAATACATACGCGGAGGCGGATTCCGATCGTACGTTTTCCAAATTCCATCCCGTTGAATGTGGCGATCAAACGTGCGGCCATCATCTGTGAAATATTCTGGTCCCCTAGCCCTAGGATGTGCGTGTTTATCGTGACCCTGTTGTGACCTGGCCTATCTTTCTCTCCGAGTCCCCCACATCCTTTTCTTCATCTTTTCTCCCTCCCGCGACTTGGATTCTCATCCAATGTCTCAAAACGCCGCTCGCCATGAGCAGACTCCCGTCGTTGTCCCCAATCTCTCGATGAAAGAGCTTCTCGATGTCATTCCGTACGTGGCGGTTCTTGTTTGAAAGAAAAGATCGCGTGGCATGTGTTGACCTGCCATTTGACCAGTTCACACTGTTTTCAACGATCTGCTCTCAAGTCCTTCGCCTATGCGTACGTACCCTTGATTGTCCAAAGGCCACGAATTTTGTTTGACCCCTCGATTTCCAGGTTCTGGGACCTTTTTGTCATTGGGTGCATCTACAAAATAACCCTGCTCGCAGAGGCTGCTATACCCTCCCTGCCCTACCCCGCATTTCATGGTTTTGCTTGGGTGGCCCTCTGGGCGTTCTACAGCTTCTGGGTCGGGCTCTTTGGCATGGGTCTTTGGGTTGTCGCCCATGAATGCGGACATGGTGCTTTCTCGGAATATAAGCAACTAAACAATGCCGTTGGTTGGGTCCTACATTCTGGGTTCGTCGCTACCGTTTTCCTCTTCTGTCTTCTTGGTCACCAATTTTTTTTTGCCCTTATTCGTCATTCAGTTTGGGCGTTCCATACCACGCTTGGAGGATCAGTCACGCGAAGCACCACGCCGCGACGTGCCACATGTCGCAGGATCAGGTTTTTGTTCCCTGGACACGCAAGGAAATGGGTGCTCCCGAGTTCAGCCCCGACGGCGAAGATATTTTGGGATCTACCGTCTCGCAGAAGATTAAACGCGAATTGTGGGAGGCTCTCGGCGACTCGCCCATCGGCGCGAGTATTCAATGTGTCATTTATCTCGTGCGTGAATCTTCTCCGTCATCTCTGAGCTTGGGCATCAACAGTGCGCTTTGTAGCTGGCAGGACTGCCGCTTTATCTCATCTTTAATACTGCCGGCCAACCTAGATACCCCAAGGGAACCAATCGTCAGTGTATCCGTTAATCGACCCTGCATGCGCCACTAATACTTATCTGTCTGCCTTAGATTTCAGTCCAAAGTCAATTGTTTTCTCTCCCCATCAAGCCGGCCAAATCGTCTGGTCAGACTTCGGAATTTTTCTCTGGCTCGCCGCCATCGTCGCCGGCTGCTTCCAATGGTCCTTCCCCGTCGTCTTCCGCGTGTATCTCGTTCCTTACCTTTGGTAAGTTGAACTTTTTGTTCGGGCCCGCGGTGCATACAAATGTTAAACAAACTGAGCTGCGTCCCTGCAGGGTAAACCACTGGCTTGTCCTGATTACATTCTTGCAACACACCGACCCTCTTATTCCTCACTACCGCGCCGATATCTTCAACTTCCAGCGCGGGGCTCTTTCGACCCTGGACCGCAGCCTCTTGGGCGACCTCGGACCCGTCATGGGCTGGATCGCCGCACACGCGACGAACGGAATTTCTGAGACCCATGTCCTTCATCATGTCACCAGCAAGATCCCCCACTACCATGCGTAAGCCACGTCCTCTTTTTGGGTGCAGGGTCAAGCCTTTTAATATGCTCGATATAGATGGGAAGCTGCCGATTCTCTGCGCAAAAAGCTTGAGGGAGCTGGGATTTACAGGCAAGGAGCACCAGGAGGATGGAGGGAGGTGTACCGCGTGATGAGGGAGTGCAAGGTCATTTTCTTTCCTCGATTTTATCTTCTCGTGCTACACTGATGAAATTTCCATCCTATGTCGCTCACAGTTCGTCGAGGATACGGGCTCCGTGGTCTTCTACAAAAATGCATACGGAGTGGCTGCCGCGCGCCCGGTTTTCCCGGTGGGCATGAAGGACGGCAACGATTCTGGAGTTGAGTTTAACGAATAAAGAATAGAGTCAGCATATTAATTAGGTATCTATCTATATCCTCGTCATGTTGACGCTGCCTGTCTTTTCACTGGGTTTTCAGTTGTAGATCTGGATTAATATTTTACAACGAACAGCAGACTTCGATTTGTCATATTCCACATTTTGCGCAGAACACACCACTTCACAGCACTCCCATGTGGCGGCACGACTTCTCATGGCAGGCCTTCGATGGCTCCTCGAATCCTTCGTTGACACACCTGTTAGGCTCGTTCCGATTACATACGGAAATGAAAAACCTTGGGATTTGAAGCGAATTAGGGGTGACAACCTCATTTTGTCCATGGGTGTGGTGCACACTTCTGCCGAATTATTCTCACTCCCAGACCGCGGATTGATGGATGAACTGCGAGACCCTCTTCGTAGAGTTGCAGGAAACACTCAGGGCATGCTACGATGGCGAAACGCCGCCATCCGAACAATATTTGTCGAGTATGCCATTCTGCTACGATGATGATCTCGCTGCCAATTATGATATATTATTGTTCTCCAGCCCACTTGTGAAGATAATGTATGAGATCGACGCACACTACGCGAAGTTGAATTGCCGTGGATTGCTAGCGCCACAAAAAAGAAATATATGGTCTGATATACTGGTACATGCGCTTGTTTCTACGATGCTGTTGATGTAAAGTGACCGATCTATGCCCCGCTCCGACCTGCAGCTTTAATTGTACCTGCATTACTAAGGGACGGCAGCTGCTTTTCGGGTGATTCCAGTGACGGTGAAGGCAAAAATCCAGCAGCGATGAGCCAGGCTAGATACAAGCCCATGAGAGAGTCAGACACTGTCGTCGCGAGTTCCCCGATATGCTGCTTCAACAGCGTCGATGTGTTAGTGTCGTCGAGCTCCGGTGCCTTTGTGCTGGTAGGGAGGTCGTCGAGGACGAAATGGAGCAGAGGAAAAAGGGCATTGTCTTGAACCTCCATAACGTGTTTCTCGAGCTTCCTCCGCCAAACAACGTATTCGCAAGGCTCCGTGGCAAAGCCATATTGCTTCAGCGCCGACAACATGCCGTTGAAGGTGGGGAGAGGCCGTGCCGTGATGTGGCAAACGGACATCGGGGCATTGGGAAGGGGAGCCACTGCAGCCAACGTAGTGCAGAGCGCGACATGGTTGACAGGCACCATGTTGATCGTGTTATTTATGTCAGGAACAAGCCCGAGCTGGATACAACCCTTGACCAGGCGCCAGATGAAGTCGTCCGTGTTGGTGACTATGACGAAGATCACTTAGAGACGAGAAGTGTAGAAGAATCATAAATATGTATTCACCTGCAGTGCGAGAATCCCCGACAACATATCCAGGCCGCACGATGTGCCCCCGAAGACCCCTTTTGCCAGCCTCGAAGAGCAGCTTTTCCGAAACCCACTTGGTCTGTCCATAGCCAGTTTTCAAAGTCAGCCTAGCGCCCTCCAAATCATCGCTCTCTGGAATGCCAGAGTACTGTGAAGTGTGTGACAGCGACTCCGAAAGTTGCACGTAGTGATCAGTGTCAATGGCGGATGTTGAAGACACGAAAACGAGGTTTTTGGGCTTGCCTGTAGATGCGAGGTTGATCGCGGCGATCGTGGCAAGCACGTTAGCGGCACGGAGTTTCTCGTATGGATATACCCAATGCACCTTCACGAGAGTCAGCAACACGGTTATGAGAGAAAAGTTGAGTCGTACCAATGCACCATTGTGAAGCACAGCATCCGTTTCACTAGCAATCCGGTTCCAACCAGCTTCTCCCAACCCAAAGAGATCCAAGGCAAGATCTCCGGTGACGACTTCCAGCCTGCCTGTGGAGACCCAGTCGTCATTCCACACGCCACGGTCCGTAGATATGTCCTTCAAACGAGCAAGGGCCTTCTCAACCGTCGAAGCGCGCACAAGGCAGATCACCTTCTGTACCCTCTCCTGCCTGGAGAGGAGATCATAAAGAAGAAAAGCGCCCAAGAAGCCAGTGGCCCCAGTAAGGAACACAGTGATAGGCCTTTCGTTGAAATCTTCCGGGATCGAGGGGTAGGAGGTCTCGAGCTTCTCGACAAGGTTCGCGTAATCCTGCCCATATTCCACCGGCGCCACAGCCTTTTTCACCTCGGGCACCCCAGGGATGATGCGAGCCCCATTAGTCTCCAATCCGAGATCAGCATTGCGGAGCGCATCGATGGCGCTCACGAGTCCGCCGATGGTGGGCTCGTCGAAGACCAGGCCGAGGGGAGCGTTGACGACGAAGACTTTCCGGATTTCGAAGATAAGGCGCGTTGCGAGAATGGAGTGGCCGCCAAGGTCGAAGAAACTTTCGTCTGTGGGGATAGGCTGTGGCGCGTTGGGCAGGATCGTGGCCCAAATGCTCCGCATTGTCTCTTCCGTCGATGTGCCCTTGACGACGGAGGGAGCTGTGGTTACAACACTCGCGGTGTCGGGGAAAGGAAGAGCGGGTTTGTCGATCTTGCCGTTCGGATTCAGTGGCATACGTCTGAGCGGAACGAACACTGTCGAACATGTGGTAGTTAGGGTGATGTCAAGTGGATGGAGGCGTAAAACCCACGGGTTGGGACGCTATAGCTCGGAAGCTTCTTCTTCAAATGTTCCCTAATATCCCTAATAAGGCGCCTATACTTGCGAATCCCGGTCGCAAGTCCTTTATCATCCTCCTCATCCGGTATATCGCTTGCATACGCCGCGAGATCTGGCGCGTCTAACGGCACGAAATAACTAACGAGGATCTTTTCCTCGTCCTTATCTCTCCTTACGAGGGTCACGTTCTCCCGCACAAGCGGGTGCTGGCTGAGATGTGTGTCAATTTCCCCCAGCTCTATCCTGAATCCACGGATCTTCACTTGGTCATCTGCACGTCCAGTGCACTCGACGATCCCATCAGGGAGGTACCGCCCAAGGTCGCCCGAGCGGTACATCCGGTCGCGGATGCCCTTCCAGTACCTTGCCTCCGGGCCCGCAAGGTCATCAACAGGGTGCATGATAGTGTCGCGCCTGGGCGCACCGTTCGCTGAGAACCAGTTGTTCACAAACTTCTCAGCGGTCGCGTCCGCGTCCAGGTACCCCTCCGCCAATCCACCCGAGCGAACGTAGATCTCGCCGACCTCCCCAACAGCACAGGGGACATTCCTATCGTTCCTGTTGACCACAAGAAGCTGGACATCAATCATGCCCTCTCCAGCGGGCATGATATCCTTTTGTGTGGCGAGGAATGTGGAGTCCTCGCTGACGGGAGGGATGGCGAAGTAAGAGACGGCACGCTGCGTCTCGGTTGTGCCGTACATGTTGATGATGCGGACATTAGATGCGAGGGCCTGTAGGCGGAGGCAGTCACGCTTCGTGAGGACGTCGCCGACAAAGAACGCGTTGCCAAGGGAGGGGATTTGGCGCGTGGCCTGGGCGGAGAGGAGCTGACCCATCGCGGGTGTGAGGTGGGTGACAGTGACTTGGCTTGTGGCCATCCATTCTGCCAGGCGCCCTGGGGTGCCGATGTCGTCTGCGGTGGGAACATGCAGCTCGGCGCCGAGGAAGAGGGGAGTAAACACTGCATTTGCGCCATTGCATTGAGACATTGCTTAGAATTGGTTGAAAATACTCACTGTCACGTTGAATAGGATCGTGCGCGATACCGCTTAACATCGTAAACTTCGAATTTTCATTCAAGGCAAATCTCTCCCCCATCCACGGGAAAAAGTGTGTCAGACTGAAGTGTCTGCCCCTCACACCCTTCGGGATGCCCGTACTCCCACTAGTGAACGAAAGCGTACCCACGCTGTCCGGTCCAATAGTGACATTGGGATCCGTGTCGCCCAAGTGCGCATGGGAGCTAAGCACATCGACGCCGCTGTCGGCTTCGAGAGTGCCGCCGACGATTCGGCCGCCGGAAAGGACCTCGAGCGCGGGCACCTCAACGCGGATCTTCAGTTCTGTTGAAAGGAATTCGCGTACAGAGGGGCCGATGGTTCCTGCACCTTTGAGGACCACGAGCGCGCGGGGTTGTGCGACGCGGAGGTATATGATCTGTCGGGAAGCGGGGTACGCGGGGTCTACAAATCATGTAAATTAATCAGTACCGAGCATTTGAATGAAGTGAGTGGGCTAACCTATGACGGAGAATGTCGCGCCCGCTTTGAGGACGGCCATGACCGCAACGACGAGGTCGACACTTCGGTGGGCGTAGATCATAACGACCTCCTCGCGCTGCACGCCCTCCTTAATGAGATGATGGGAAAGAACATTTGCTGCACGCAGGATGTCGCCGTATGTGAATGAAATGAGTTCCTGGGTATCGGAAAGATTTGCAGCAGGGATACTTTGAACCACGCAGGCCTTATCCGGCCATTTACGGGCGTTCCTCGAGAACACGTCGGTAATCGCGCCCTTCCATCCGCACCAGTTCAGGTCACCAGTGGGGTCAGGGAGCTTTGATCTTTGGGAGGGGGTCAAGAGCGGGACGGCGCCCACCAGCGCCAAGGGATTAGAGGCCACCTTCCGAAGCAGCACGGAGAGCTGATCGATAATGGATGTTATTCTGCTCGAAGTGAATAGCAAAGAGTTGTAAAGAATTCGCAGGGAGATCTGGGGTGCAAGCGACGAGCGCGTCGTTGTCGCCGGTGGACGTGTGACAAAGATGGTGAGATCTGAAGTTATGCCAGTAGATCGGATGAAGGTGTCCTGTGGCTGGTCCGTCTCATCGAAGAAGCGCACACGGAAGATCGGGGCTTCCAGCCCTTCATCTTTCCCCTTGCTGAGCGCTCTGGTAAGGACTTCATATGGGATTGCATCATTCTCTGCCTCCCTCTCAATCTGCTGCACGCGCCGGACGACGGCCCAGAATGGATCGGTAGGGTCTACGGATAACCTAAGGACGAGAGGATCACGCGCTGTCGCAGAGGAGGACCCGATGACCACGTCTGTGTCGCCGGTGTACCGATGGAGGAGCACTGTGAACGCCGCGAGCAAGAGATGGAACGCGGACGGCCGCTTCGAACGAATCTGTTCCTCTTCCTCGTCGCTCTCCTCATTCTCGTTGTAAAGAACAAGTTTGAGCAGACTGAGGGAGGTTTGGTCGGAAAGTTGGGCGATGTGGGCGGCCTCGATGACCTTGCTCGCGCCAGTTGGTCTCGGGTAATCCGTGGGGAGCGAGATGGAAGGAAGATTTTGGAGTCTGGCCAACACTCTGGCGAGACGGGCGTTTGTCATGTTGTGGGCTTTTGAGGGCTTTTGGCAGCGCTCCAAGTAGTACAAGCTTTCACAGTTTTTTCTATGACTCCAATCTCGCTTACCAAAGGGGTCAATACTCGATCGCGATATCTAACCGAAGTCGACGGTCCGCTCGCCTAACCCAGTAACTTGAGTCAGACAAGTTAAGTATGCGACATGCCCAAGTTTTACGTCCCTTTGACATAGGAAGTCATATCGAAGCAATATAATATTGTTAGATTTCGTAGGAGCTTTCGACTCGGAGCAAACGGGAAGCTTCAGTACAACGTCTCGCGTACTGGAAACAAGCACTCATAAATATTCTTGCATAACACCTCTCCTATTTTTCCTTCAAGTAGCCTAGTAGCCAACATCAACCTACAGACGACGGTCAACAAGAGAATGCATTGGAGTCTCATTCCCCCGGAGAACTGAGACGAGGGTGAAGTGTACCTCTCAAATAGGCTTATGGGGAAAGATCATCGCATCCACCAACTTGAGCGCATGTTCGAGCAGCTGCAACTCGCCACAATAGAGGCAGCGAAAGAGACCTCGACCATTTCAGCTTCGCGGAAGCAGCACACTTCTTTGCTGTCATACTGAAAAAGCGCTTTGAACCACCTGAACTGGCACCTAAAGTGAAGGCCCAGAAATATCTCGGAGTTCAGAGAGAGCGGCTGTCAACCATGGTGTGTACGCACAATCAGAGTTATTGATAGTGAGACTCATCGCACAACCATACCTAATCTAACTGCTGCGTGTAAAGGAGGGGGACGATGATGTATTCAATCAGAGAAAGTTGGGCGAAGATAACGCAATAGAAGGTGAACCTCACCCGAAGAGGGGCGCCCAGGAAACCCAGCCCTAGCACTGTGCAGGCGTCCCTTGATGACTCCTTTATTTGAATCTCCTCCCACAACGCGCGTGGGCTCCGATATTGACTGGGCGCCATCAGACGGCTGGGATGAGATTGACAGTCACAGTTCTGCACATCCAGGCTCTTTCACAACCAGCATTTCCGGTGGCTCGTCCGGCACTCATGCCAATGTGAGGATAAATGAAGGAACCAACAAGTGGGTGAAACAACAGGCCAAGACGAGGACCTCGTTAAACCCGATGTTGACCCAAACCACCCGCTGCATAAGAACGAGCTGAAAATCGGCATCATCTTCGAGCCTAAGTGCCGCGGCATGGGCCACGCACGCAGAGTTATCGAGATGGTCCTCTGGAAGGCGTTTATAGAAGCAAAGGTACACCGCGTGCAGGCACTCTTGCCTGTCCACCTCGCCAAGGACCGCGCCACACGTCTCTTCACAAACCTGTGAGAATGAATAATTTGTCTCAAGTACAGAGACTCGGAAGCTCTTTCACAGGTGTTTCGATCACGAAGGCACGCGCCGTCTCGCGTTCTTCAGCAATCTCGAAAAAGAGTACAAGGACGTCACGTACATGGGTATAGTCGACACCGACTGGGCGTTGGGCATGCGCGCCAAGGTACAACGACGAAAACCGCATGGGACGAGCTCTTTGCGCAGTACCAGCGCGAATGTGAGGAACTGTTGAATTGGGAGAGAACGGCGTTGCTAGAAGGAGGACTTTCAGGGGGGGGGGGGGGGGTGGACACCGACGGGGAGACACGGGGAGGAGCACGATGAAAACGACGAGAGGGGAAAAATGTGCAAACTGAAAGACGAAGGGAAGGACAAGGAAACGGAAGGTTC
>JABCKV010000137.1:0-37890 GCA_018282005.1 Asterophora parasitica
AATGTACCCCCTGTTCTTTCTTGCATGCGCTTTCTCTCTTTGGTGGGACGGAATAGTAGATTGGTCGAAGGTACCGTGTTCTCCATCAATGTTGCCAATTTTCATCGAACCTGCTCAGAGGTACATCGTGTGTATCATCGACTCTCTGCCGTGTCATCTGCTTTGCTTTGAATTTCGCGCTTTCTTTGAATGTGATGCGCTTGAATCTCTGGAGGATGAAGCTTGAATATGCCTGAGTTGGGTTTTGAGGCGGCATCAATACAAGGTTTTTTGTTCTCTTGGGATTCGGAGAAACGATTCATGAATCATGAAGGGTTCGTGAAAGTAAGACTTGAGTACTAAGTAAGTAGTATAAAAGCCATCCTCAACAAAACTTGAACCATATGTAGTACGACTGCGTCTGACATCTCTACTCAGGTTCCTCTAGCGGCAAAATTAGATTTGAAGGCGCCATCAAATACCCCTTTCCGTGGCGCCACCCAGTCGGGTGGCGCCTTGTGTGTGCTTGTGTACATCCGGCATTTTTGGATCGCTGAACATTTTGAATGAAACCACTACCCCACTATACTCAGCACTCAGTACTCAGGCTCAACGTTCAGCGTTCAACGACCATTGATCATCGTTCAAACACCGTTGTCCGATCTTCCCTTCACTTCTGTCCTATCTCATCTGGCTGTATCCCTCTACTTGTTGCAGTAATGGTCAATCTTGGAGTTGTGAGATCGGGTGAGCAAGGCCGATGTGTGCCAAACCCATTTCATCACAAGTCACACAAGATCTTCTGTGCTACACCTGACTGAGAGTCAGACTCCTGGCAACTGTACACTACACCGGCGCGACACCGCGACAAAAATCCCAATCCCGGAGCAATGGCTTTTCTCCGCGACATATCTGAGCATCTCCGTTGCAATCTCATGAAGGCGCTAGAATGACCTGTGTGCACCATATTTGAGCGTGCTATATTTTGAGGACAAGCCAAGCTATAATTGGGCCCCTCTATCATAATTCCTACACACTGCAGGAATGCGGGCGCGATGGTGGGAGCTGCTACTGCCAGAAGCCCAATGCTACAAAATCTGTGTGCACTATATTTGAGTGTGCTATATTTGAGTTCAAGCCAAGCTATAATTGGGTCCCTCTATCATGATTCCTGCGCACTGCAGGAATGCGGGCGCGATGGTGGGAGCTGCTACTGCCAGAAGCAAAATCTGTGGCACTGCAGACTTGCAGCATGATGCGTTACTCTCTGTCCTTTTGGCATGGTATACATCAGAGACAATTATGCGTCAGTGACGGACCGCGGACGGGGATACTCAAAATGAATTACATCTACATCTGTTGGGAAGACCGCCTAAGTATAGGCTGCCCTGCCCACACACGCTGCACATGAGGGGAAAAGTCATTGTCGTGCTACCTGTGCTCCATATGCTTGCTCCGGCCAATCTACAGCTCTACGTTTTGGAACGGTGAATGATAGCGCTATCGCATGGGTCCATCCAATTTATGTTATTCGTCTCGTAAAAGCCTTATAACAAGCGATAAGTAGGTCCTACATGACCAGAAGACGAACTGAATACTCAAGTCCATTCGGTTCAACGACATCGTTCCCAGTGATGGCTGACTCTCCTCCCGACACCCTCCCTGTACTATCCGAGAAGACCCCTTACTCTGCGAAGGAGGCTGATCGCGATTCCAACAGTGGCGACGTCTCAAAGGAGAAGGACTTTGATAGCTCGGTGGAGGGCGCTAACGTTGACGATGACGAGGAGGTCACCTACCTCAAGGGTGAACCCGTCATTAACAGTGGACGAGATGTGTCTCGTTTCGTGGTCGACATTCGGGACGATGGGGACCAAGCTCTCACCTTTAGATCGATGGTCCTTGGGACCGTTTTGGCGGGCCTGGGAGCAGCACTGTGCCAGGTGCTCTTTTCTGCCTTTCACTTATTTTAGCTCGATTTAACATCATTATCTTTTAGATTTATCTGTTCAAGCCAGTACAGATGGGCGTTTCAACGGTTTTCCTCTTGCTTGTGATCTACTCCTTCGGCAACGCTTGGGCGGCGCTCCTCCCTCGCAAATCGTGGGTCGAGGGCACTCGGTTCGATAGTCTGGGTCCCGTCTTCCATTTCATTAATCCCGGAGACTTTACCCTGAAAGAGGTCAGCATATTTCAAGAACATAGGTGCTGGTGCGCTGGTGCTTATGCCTTGTTTTAATTTAAATCAGCATGTCATCTCTTCTTTGGTGGCGTCCACCGCTGCTGGTGGAAGTACCGCAGTGCTGAACTTCGCTGTTCAACGAGTAGGTTCGCTTTTCTTCGTCGGCGATTTTCAATGACTTTTGTTCAGCTTTACTACAACACTCACGTCGAAGCGTTGACTGCTGTTCTCGCCACCTTTTCTACGGGTTGCTTCGGGTACGTCCTCGCTGTATCTCTGTTATCTTTCTGGGTTTGATGTAGTCTATTAAGGTATGGTCTTGTGGGCCTTCTGCGACCGCTGATGGTTTACCCGTCCGAAATGGTTTACTGGGGGGTAAGATCCTGAGCCCAAGTATTCGGAGATTTATTCGAATACTAATGGTGTACACGTAGAATCTCCCAACAGTTGCCGTATTCCAAAGTAAGCAACCACCATTTCCATTCGATTGAGCATTCCTGATTTGTTGCCACTAGCTCTACACCATGACACCGGTGACAATGTCAAGCGCGTCAAACTCTTCTGGGCGGCGTTTACTGGGATGTTTGTCTACGAGGTCATCCCCGCGTACATCTTCCCCCTCTTGAACGGCTTCAGCATCTTCTGCTTGGCATCACAACATGCTTCGAAGAAGACGATCGATGTCTTCACTAACCTTTTCGGAGGTGCGGACGGCAACGAAGGCTTGGGTTTATTCTCGTTGTCATTTGACTGGCAGTACATTGGCTCTGGCTACATGAGTCTGCCTTTGGTCCAGCAAGGTTCGCATATTCTTCTTTACTTTTTTACCAAGGCTTACGTTCCTATGATCAGCAAATTCGTGGGTTGGATACTTCTTCTGCTACATTGCGGTCATGGCTATCTACTACTCCAACACCTGGAATGTAAGCCATGTGCCTCTTCCGGTCAATTCGTTTCTCATTTACTCTTAGTCCTTGGCCTTCCCAATGCTTTCGACGGCAATCTTCTCCGCCAATGGATCCATATATCACCAGTCTGCTGTCTTCGGGACTACATTCCAGCTCAATCAGACCGCGCTAGCAGAGGTCGGACTTCCTGCGCTCACAGGTTCGAATGCATGGCAGAATTTGACAGCCAATCTTGCCGTAAGCCGTCATCTTCCCCTTGAGAGCTATACTCAAGACCCGTTTTAGATCGGCGGTTTGATCGCTCACGTCGTCTTGTTCTGGGGTCGCTACGCGCGAGACTCGTTCCGTCTCGCCTATACAAAGACTCAGCCAGATCCCCATTACCAGGTACGGTCCATTTTAAATGCTTGCAGAATGTCAACTCAATGGTCTATCCAGGCGATGCAAAAGTATGCAGAGGCCCCATGGTGGTGGTACGCCATCCTCCTCGTCTTGGCATTCGTGGCAGGTCAGGATATACATCTATCCTTGCGAGACTTCGTTCTGACACTTTAACTTTTTGCAGGCTTAATTGTCGTCATCAGAGGCCAGACCACCCTTCCTTGGTGGTCCTACATTATTGCGCTGTTGCTGGGTGCATTCGTCACGGTAGCTACCCACTTTGAAAGGATTGACTCCAGAGACTTATCTGCCTTCACAGCCATTCTCGACTCTTTTGTACGCTCGGATGGGCAGTGGTGTCGCCACTAACCAGCTCATGAAGATGGTTGCGGGTGCTATCAACCCTGGACGACCTGTAGCGAATCTTTACGTGCGCCACTTCCCCTCCCCTACTGATGTACACTTCTGACCTAGTGTTAAAGTTCTCGATGTGGAGTCACGACGTTGTATCGAACTCGATCGGTCTTGCCGGAGATCTCAAGATGGGACAATATCTTAAAATCCCTCCTCGTGTCATGTTCCTCACCCAGGTTTGGGGTACTATTCTCGGTACGTCTTGCAAAGTCAGATTTCAGAGCCATTGTCTGATTGGCTTCTAAACCCACAGGAGCGGTTATCAATTATGGTAAGTCTGGTGGAATTGCTCGCCAACTATTTCGCTGATTGTTTGATACAGTTGTTATGATTTCCGTCGTCGATGCTCAGCGCGATATCTTGTTGAGCCCCACCGGAACTAACGTTTGGAGTGGACAAGTCACCCAGAGCTTGAACAGTGCTGCAGTTACATGGTCACTTGCGAAGCAGCTGTATGGAAGGAACGGCCCGTATCTTATCATCCCCTTGAGTTTGTTCATCGGCATGGTTCCTACTACTATCCAGTATTTTGTTTGGAAGGTGCGTAATCATGTAGCTGTATGATCTCTTCCTTACTGAGACGATGTCTTGCAGCGTTGGCCCAAGATTGGCCCCATTAAAGTCGACGTCATCATTCTGCCCCTCATCTATATGGTAAGATAAATTTTGACATCAGTCGGAAAGTTACAGTCTCACTCAACAACATTTTCTAGTATTCTGCGTGGTTAACTGCCGGTGTCAACTCGACCCTTACATCCGGTATCATTGTTGGCCTCGTCTCGCAGCTGTGGCTGAGGAAATACCACCCCGGCTGGTACAATAAGTACAACTACATCTTGGGTGGCGCTTTGGACGGTGGCGCACAGGTCATGATATTCATCCTTTCATTTGCGGTCTTCGGTGCTTCGGGTGTCGAGAAGCCCTTCCCAACCGTAAGAAATAACACCTTTTCTGTTGCTGACGGAATACTCACGAATCCTATCATAGTGGGCCGGAAACCCCGCTGTTGGGAACGTCGATTATTGTAATGGTAATGGCGCTCTGGATTAACGATTAAATGGGACTTTGCATGCATGCATCTTACCTGGACCTTTTCGCACACCATAGCACCTCCCCTGCCCTCCCTTTCCTATCCTCCGTTTATTGTTTATCCGCGGCGCACGCAGTGTACGACACAAGTATGCCATGATATAAATTCATGAAACTCTCCTGGACACACAGACCTGCCAGCAGTCATTCCTCTGTTCTACACGAAATTCACAAGGTATTCTGGCTCTAAGTATACCATCTGGTCTAGCACGAAAGCCTACATAGGGCCTTAACTTTGAGTTGGGACCACAAGCACAACGCGTCGAATCGGTCCAAGTGCTCCTCGACCCGTTACCTCGGATTGGGGTAGAGCACGATGCCAGATATCTCCCCTCTTGCTGTATAATCTTGCGACTAGATAACTATTTGTCCAGTTGTCAGTGGTCATAACCTGCCGTTTCCAGTGGACTGTCCAGGAACGACTGATGGTGTCTGTCTAGGAGAGACTAGCCCAACAGTGCCACAGCATACCGCATCGACTTTCAAGCACAACCAAGCAGTTTACCTTTACGGTGACTCTTACTTACCAGCCCGGCGTTCAACTATCTCAGCTCTGGTCACTCTGCTACGCCTACATAGAATGGTCCAAAAGTTCGCTTTTGTCAATCTAGACAACTACTCCCCAGACGAAATGGCACCCATGACTAGGACTCGAGCGTTTTGTAGATGCCACGGATTCGGACCCACGTCTCACGGATGCACTTTGAACCTGGCGACAAGCGCGTCACGGCGATGCCTACTCTGAGCTCAATTTGGTCGCCTTGAGGGAACGAGGTATACCTGAACGCAATTACTTGCAACGGTGCTCACCATTTGAAGTTGGTTTTTAACCAGCCCCTAATCGCCATATCTATTTTCCAGTTGTTTTGTGAACGAAACTATGCAAGGTTTATGTCAGCTTCCAAGTGAGGTACCTGACCACGTCTACCAGGCTATTGACGACCTTCTCGACGTCTTGTGTTTTGCGGCAACATGTCAGCGCTACTATGAGATCGGTCGAAGACATATCGAAACGCTTGCTTCGGTCACCTTCATAGACCGTGCATGGGCTGGTCATCGACTGATCTACATGGGAGACGACGCCTTTATGGAAGACCTTCCATGGGGGATGCTCACCAACGCCGAAAGGGATGTCATCGAATGTCGATCAAAGCATGGGGAAAACACATGTGGCCGACTCCGCTTACTGCAACAGCTGAATCCTCTCTGGCACATCCGCCACAAGAACGCGGCTTACCGGGAGCTTTACTATGGTCCGGACCACCTATCATTATTTTCTCTGAAATGCTACTGGATGTATGGGGGCCAGAAGGCCCCAATGGATTTGGGTTCGGCGCACGTTCTGGGTAACTTGATCAAGATCTCAATCCTAGTATGCTGTATGGCAAGGATCACGTCCTACGGAACCTAACCTCGAAGGAATTCGTCCGCAGCGACACGATTCGAGACCGTTTCGGTGTCAACTATCTGTCCGACATTAGCCTCAATCACGCCCTGATTATACGCATCGCTTGGTCGTCGGGGTTAAGCTTGCCCCTTGCCATTGGACATTACAGCGCTGCTAAGGTTCATCGGGGCAAATGGGCTGGTCATCGCTTCGAAATTTGCGAGATCAAGTCTGTTTGGAATAAAGAGGGGGCGGTTGATGGCTGGAAAGACGTGAGTTGGGAAGTGTTGAATGAGATCGATCGACTTGCAAACACCATTGAAATGAATTCCTTGATTGTGCAATGATTGTGGTCAAGTTTAGAATATGACTCTCAGATACTCGTTCAGCCATGGCCTCTTCATTTCTTTCTAAAAGTAGTGTGGGGGTTGATGGATTCTGTGGACTAGGCTAAAAAGTTGAACTACATAATGGATGGATCGTCCCAGATGAAGGAGGAGAATATCGTCACTTGTCACAGTCACAGACTTGCTCTCATCCTGCTAAGTTTGCATCGACGTGTGCTCTTCCAAGTCTTAAACCGACTCCACGTCCGATGCGCCACTCACCGTAGTTATCGGACCAGGGGCTAAGTTACGCACCGGACGATACAAACTCTGAACCCGGATCTTCTTAAGCCTTCGGACTTTGTGACCTCTCTAATAAACAGCAAGCCATATTATATGTGCAACGCGACGCGACTGTGCCTCGCTGCTACCGCAGCAAAGGACTGTACCACTTACCATTTCCTTCCGATGCCAGGGGCTTCCTCTACTTGCATCGCCCTCCTTCGCTTCCACCCATCGTGGCACAGATCCGTTTACGCCTTGCCCCTGAGCCGAATCCCAACCTGTTTTCTTCGGGTGATGACCTTCTTCGTGGCTCCATTCCTAGGTGCATAAATCTTCCGCGGATCGTGACTCTCAATCAGTATGCCCACTTCAAGGCTCAGATCACTTCCGACGGCCTCATTGACGGCGGTTTCATGGACTCTCTCGATCGTGCACGGGATGGCTATCGCTCGCAAGATTTCGATACACAGATCTCTTACTCAGCCATTTGAGATGAATCTCGAGAATACATCTACTCCCATTAGCATCCTCACCACACGCGCACAGTGGTGCATCTATCTGAACATTTCTTCACGGACAGTGGGAGTGCCTCATGCAGTCATAGATATCCATATAATGGTGTGCCTTTGTTCGCTCAGGTTTGCAGCGTTATGCAAGCGTTTCGACTGACTGGCAGAAACACACACAGGACGTATACTTGTGCACTTCGACGTCTCGCCTCTTCCGGCGCGCGCTAGCCCCGCCTCTTGCCCACCCGTCCTTGTTTTGCGCGTCTGAAGGTTCTCGCCCCCATCGAAGCTGTTCCTGGGTACGATTGGGATTTACCTATACCAGCAGAGGGTGGATTGTTGTCGAAGAGGATAGGGCCAATCACTTTTGATTTGGAGAAGACATCATCACGGCGGTTCAAGGATTTGCGGTTGCTCGTGGAGTGGGAAGACGAATGAGGAATGATGCGAATTCTTCAGGCCCGGGTCTGCCCAGCAGGCTGCAGTGTGGAATCTTCGTACGGCGTACATCGGCCCCGTCCTACCCCTCTCATCACTCTCTGCTCTTTTCTTTTCCGCCCCTCCCTCTCCATTGTCCCTCTATCGTGCTCTTTATAGGATGGCACTTCTATGACACTCGCATGCTCACAGTACCGCCGCTCCCGACCGATCTCCTGGATTTCGACACCACGAGCGCCAGTGCCAGCCCTAGTGCTAGCCACAATCTGACCATCAACATTACGACCCCACATGCCTACGCCGTTGCTGACCGTCGGGCAGGACCGGGAACAGGGACAGGAGCAGCACCAGAGGCGCATGCGCATGCACCTGCTGCAGCTAGTCCGTTGCGTACTCCGAAGTCGTTTTCAACTATGTGTCGTTGACAATGCAGCAGGGAACTGTATTTGCATCCTGCATTTTCCCATTGTCAACCTGCTTCCATTCTCTAGCAGTTCTAATTCTTTTGGCGTTTACTTACTGCGTCCTTCTAAGTCGGCGTCTTCCATCGTCAGCCACCCCTCTCGTGGCGCATACAGAAGACGGTCCCGTATACGAAATTCACTGAACCTCGAGGCTAAAGGTCAAGCTTGACACGAAACGGGGCAAACGCGTTGCACAAACGCGGTCACATGATCAACTCCAGCGCGACACTGTCCTATGGCTCCTCGACTTGTTCTACTCCTCCACCGTTCTGGAACTCTTCGCGGGTCGAAGATCTGTATAATCAGCCCTGTGCATGCCACTTGAGCCAGATGAGCTTCAAACTGGCTTGTCGCGGTGGCTGACATCGACCTCCTTCGATCGATCGCCACCAACCAAAGCGGACCAAATAACTCGATGTCCTATAAGAACCTAGCTCGCCACATTGTCGCCCCCCATTCTTTCTTCCTTTCTACCTTCATCTTCTCCTGATCCTGGTGATCATTTTTACCCACCTTTTTCAACTTCAACTCTTCTACCTTTTACTTCTTTCTTCTACCACATCCTACCCCACAGACTTCGTCCATTACTTACCTCCTCCCATACATTCACCTTCACCCCTTTTTAACTTAATCATTCATCATGGTCGCTCTCACTCCTCGCTTCGCCATCCTTGCTGCCTTCATCTCTGCCGCTTCTCTCTCTGTCAACGCCATCGTCATCCCTCGCGAATCCGGCAACTCCTCCGTGGCCCTACCTCTTCCCGGCGTCAGCGATTCCACTTCATCCGGCCCCGCCGGGGACAAGAACAGCACTGCGACGGAGGGGAATTCCAACAAGGCGGTTCGTTTTCTCCCGCATATATTGTACTTTTGGTGGCTGACGTACCCCGCCTTTAGCGATTTGCCTGGCCGCCTGTTAAAGAAATGCTTCGCCTCGCCCAGCTCAAGAATAGGAAGCGCTACCACCACATGAACGATATCCTCGATATCGACATCCCCGGCGTCCTTGAGGTCGAGCTCGGCAGGCGCGAGCAACAGCATTTCTTCGCCCCTCGTCGCGTCGTCATTCCCCACAAGCACGGCAAGGGTAAGGCGTACCAGGTCCCGCATGCTCGTTCTCGCAAGCACAGGAAACATGGGAAGGGAGGTCGTGTTCATCACCGCAGGAGCCACGCAGGTGTCGAGGGAACAATCGATATCATGGTGCGCCACATGCACTTTTCGTTTCCATCTTTCGCTGACGATGCTGTATGCTCAGAGCCCGGATGCTAACGTCGAGGGCGGCAAGAAACTCGCGTCCCTAGAGTTGATCGAACAGGCTGGCCAATACATCTTCAGCGCTTCGGAGAAAGGTGCCACTCACATGTACTTGGTCAACGCTCCTTCGACGTCGCGCGCGCAGTCAGACATGCCCACCAGCGCCGAGTCCGACATCCCTGTGATCCTTCAAGTCGTTCTGGACGACGCCGAGGATTGGTGCACGTCGTACAACGTCAAGGATTCTCAAGCGGCGCCGCTTACTCTCGAGAAATGCAGGTTGCCTCAGCCTAATGAGGAGACGGAGACAACTACGAGCCAAGTCTTTTCGTACAACGGCAAGACGGGTACCGTTCGACCCTTCTGGTACAAGCCTACTGGACCCGAGAGTGCTCAGGGTGTTCTGGGACGTAACGATGCTGCACCAGCTCAGAACGTGACGCTCGTCTTTGTGCCCACTGCGCCACAGGTGGCGAACGCACAGGAAGCGCTGGCGTCGGAGAGTGTTGCGGCGACTACCTCGACGATGACGAAGACTATCACGGTGACCAGCACTCCTACTGCCTCTGTCGCCGCCGCTGCCGCCGACGTTACTTCAAGCTCTTCGACTTCCGCTTCGACGACCGACGCGCCGTTGGCTAGTGCCACTGCCACTCCTGCCGCCTTCGGTGCCCTCGATGTTCAGGTTGTCGGACCCCCCAACTCGTCGACTGAATCTTCCTCGGAGGCTGCACCCACTACGACGATCAATGCCCAAGATATCGCCTCTAGCATCGCCGCTTCGTCGACTGCGCCCGTCTCTTCTTCTACTGCTGCTGCCGCCGCCATGGACCCTTCCGAGTCGGCCACAACCACTGATGTGCCCACGTCGACGGCCACTCCTTCCGCCGCCGCGCTCGACGAATCTTCGGAGACAACCAGCACCGACTCAACCACTGCTGCCGCCGAAGCAACTCCCTTCAGCACCGAGCCTTACAAGTGGGTTTTCAGACGCGAGTAGATTGCAGTGTTGTACGCTCCCACCATTACGAATATAATGACCTTTGATGATGATTTTGGCCTATCATGCCTCCGTCGACGTTACGTAAACCAGATCCCGATTGTCCGGAACTTCCATGGTCGAGTCAAATTTTTATCGCCTTTCCTTCCTCCTGCGATCATGGACACGGCGCCTTCTGAGCGTGTCCTGAGCATTCAGTCCCATGTTGTATATGGATATGTCGGCGGAAAGGCTGCCGTTTTTCCTCTCCAATGCCTTGGTTATGATGTCGATGTGAGCAAGTCTCTTCCCTGCGTTCGTCCCGGCACCAGAATTCACGCCTGCACAAGGTAGTCAACACGGTTCACTTTTCCAACCATGCTGGTCAGTTGTCTTGGTCTTATCGCGTGTTCGATTGAACCAAACCTCTTGTGCCATGCCTCGCAGGTTATGGCCGGAGTGGTGGAACGAAGGCCTCAGCGGCGGAACTGAACGCCGTCTTTGAGAGCATGGAGTTCAACGAGCTCCTGGCACCCACCCGACTCCTCACAGGTATGCAGTGCTCTCCCTCGTGTCCGATCTATCTCCTCACGAATCAATCTAGGTTACATTCCCGGCGCGGAGGGCCTCTCTGCCGTAGCAGGACTCGCACGGAAGCTTAAGAAGGAAAAGCCTGAGCTTATATACCTCTTGGATCGTGCGTGCTCAGGTTGTGTTACGTGGATGGATGAAAGCTGATGAGCGTTATCTTTGTAGCCGTTATGGGCGACGCCGGCAGGCTCTACGTCGCGGCCGACGTGATACCCATATACCGCGAGATGCTCCCGCTCGCAACCATAATTGCGCCCAACTGGTTCGAAGTCGAGTGCGTATCGATCGTTTTCCGCAATCCACAAAGCCACACTCACACCGCAACTTGCTATCTATTATTTAGGACTCTGACGCAGGTCAAGCTCGCAGACCTCCCCTCGCTCCGCAAGGCCCTCTCAATCCTGCACGACACATACCACGTCCCCAACGTCGTAATCACCTCCATCCCGCTCACGCCGTGGCTCCGCGGCGCGCTCCCCGCGTCTATCCAGCCACCATCTGACGAAGAGCACTTATTGTGCCTCGCGTCCTCCCGCGTGTCTTCCGACGCTTCGCCCCAGGTGCACGCACAGTGCGTCCCGCTCATACCCGGGTACTTTTCCGGCGTCGGGGACCTGTTCTCTGCGCTGCTCCTCGCACACTTCAGGCCGAGTCACCCCTCTACTTCTACTCCCGCCGCTGATATCGCTGCCGCATCCCTTCCATCGCCAATTACTCCCCCGCCCACCTCTGAGTCTTCAGCACCCCCACCTGTATCCCAAACCCAAAGTCAGACTCCAGTGGCACGCGCAGCAGCCCACGCCCTCGCGACGACGCACCACATTCTCTCGCTCACGCATGCGCACGCGGTTACGCTCCCCGCGGAGCAACGCGTGCCGACGGACGATGAGGCGGACGCGAAGGAACCGTTGCGCAAGACGAGGAGGATGCGTGGGCGCGAGCTGAGGCTTGTGCAGGGCCAGGCTGCGATTAGGGGTGAGGGGGTGCTGGTGAGGGATATGAGGGGTTGGGAGGAGTTTTGGTCTGAGTTGTGAGGTGCGGGTGAGGGGCGATGTTGAGCTGGCTGGATGGCTTGATTTTTTTCTTGATCTAGAGATGCTTGTATTTGCTGAGAAGGACAGAAAAGCTTGAAGCTGCGCGGGAGGAGTGTAAGTACTCGTATGTGTGTAAATTGTGTGTACTAGCTGGAGTACAATTGGCGTAGATTTCAAGTAGAACCATTGGAGATAATGGTACGAGGAAGTAGCGCCCTTAGCGGCCCCGTCGTTTTTCTACCGAGCGAACATCCCTATTTTCGGAGAGCGCAAACGATTCCGTCGCGCCACGCGCGACGCGTGGACCCAATGATACTTACTGACCTCGACACATAGCGCTGCCGCATGCGCCATATACATGCAAGGTCGCGCTGACCCCTGAGGGCACCACTGCCGGTGCGTCCCCATCAGCATCACGTGAGGCTTTGAATGACGCGTCGCCTACTGGCAGCGAGTGAACTCTCTTCTAACAACCCTCGCGATCCCCTCTTTTTATCTGGACTCACAATGGCCCAGTCCGTGAAGCTTTATGTATACGATCTCAGCAAAGGAATGGCAATGCAGATGTCCAGACAGCTCACAGGAAGACAGATCGATGGTATCTGGTGAGTGTCATCTCGATCGAGCGCTAGTGTGAAGCCTGACGAGCATCGAGAAACACAGGCATACTTCCGTTGTAGTGTTTGGGAAGGAAATATTCTACGGACAGGGTATCAGTACCACGCTACCTGGTCGATCACATGTGAGCATGGTCCTGTAGGCGCATGTACTTCGCTGATCACAGATATCATGGTAGCATGGTGCCCCTTTGCAGGTCGTGGAGATGGGAGAAACCTCGCTGGACGAGGAGACCTTCAACGAGTATGTAAATGAAATGAGAGAGCACTACACCGCGGATAAAGTGAGCATGTCCCGGCAATGATACCAGTACTCAATCTGACATTGTTCTAGTACCACTTGCTAGGTGATTAGGATTTGTATACACCGGTGCACAATCTGACGCGGCCACAGAATTTAATTGCAACTCATTCACGAACGACATTGTTGGATTCCTGACCGGCGGGTCTATACCCGACTACATTAAAGGTGAGTCCTCACCGTCACGTCACGAGAGTACACGCCGCTGAAGTACATGTAGACTTGCCTGCAGACTTTTTATCGACGCCGTTCGGGGCTGCCCTCCGCCCAACAATAGACGCGATGTATCGCCGTCCTTTGGCAAACGAGCCCACGCCTCCGATTTCCTCAGCCAGCGCTGCTCCAGACCCTCAGTTGGCCGCGTCAATACTCCAAGCCGTTGCATCACGCGCTCAGGCGTCAAATGCCACTAACACAGCAACCCAGACGCTGACCGCGCCTATCCACGCCATCACCAACCCTCCGTCGTTCCACTCCTTCCTCAAGAAGCACCGTGCGGCAGTCGCGTTTTTCACCAGCGCGAACTGTGGACCATGTAGGATGATCGAACCGACGTTTGAGCGGCTATCCGAGGAGAAAGGCGTCAAGGCTGATGGCACTGGCGCTGGCTTTGCAAAAATAGATATTGGAGTAGGTCAGGGGAATAGCCTGGCCAGTGAGTGGGGCATTCGAGCGACGCCAACTTTTATTTTCTTCTTAGATGGGGAAAAGGTCAGTCGAAGGTGTGCTTTTGCTGCCTCTGACACTCACGCCACTTAGCTGGACGAAATGAAAGGCGCAAACGCTAGCGAACTGCGCTCACAAGTGGACCTATTGCTATTCCAAGCATTCCCGCGTAGGTTGTTTCCTGTGTATACATACCCCAGTTGCTGAATGTGTTGTTCCCAGCGCACCCCCACACATCACTTTCACTTCCTGCCGTGCAAGCCCTATCCCTCAACCCCATAATTTTCTCACAAGTTCCCGTCATCGACACAGTTCTCACTAAACTTTCATCCTTCATCGATGATGCTACATGGCCATCTATGCCCGCGACGCAAGCGCAGGTCAAGCGAACACTCACGGGAACTGTAGCGCCCTACCTGAGAGCCCGCTTCTCCGCCACTCCCTCCACACAGCTGCCCTCTGCGACCCCAGCGATTCTAAACCCGTGGAGTGAAGCTACCTCCGCGCTAGCATCTGCGCTTCCCATCACCTCCCTCTTCCCTCTCGTGGATCTTTGGCGCCTAGCCCTCCTTGACCCCAGCGTCGGCACCTGGGCATCGTCGTCACCTACTTCTGGCCCCATACAGCTGTTCATTGAGAAAGCCTCCACCGCTTTGAAGACCGTCGATCCCGCCTCGAACCCGCGCAACTACCTCCTCACCGTCTTGCGCCTTCTCTCCAATGCATTCAGCACGCCCGCCCTCGCACATACGCTGTTCCTGACATCACGCGCGACTCTTGCGGAGGTCATCGTTCCGAGCCTGTTGCACGCGGATGGAGCAGTGCGCACTGCTGCGGCGAGTTTGACATTCAACGTTGCTGCGTATTTGCAGAAGGGGAGGGTGGAGAAGGTGAAGGGCGGCGCGAGCGCTGTGCAGGAGGACGAGGATTGGGAGGTGGAAATGGTCAGTGCCGTGGTTGAGGCTCTTGATCGAGAGATTACGAGCGAGGAAGTCGGTGCGTCTATCACACACTTTTCTCTCTCTGTCTGTCTCTTGACGTCGACTACTTATAAACATCAGTGCATCGTCTTGCTGCTTCATTGGCCTTACTACTCCGCTTGTCACCGGCATATCAGACCCAGATGTCACCGCTTCTGGAAGTCCTCCAAGCCCAGGCTGTACTCAAGCGTAAGCTTGCAAAGGGGGGATGCGGGGAGGACGGGGTTGTGAAGAAGGATATCAGAAAGCTTGTAGAGGAGGTCGCTAATAAGCTCTGTCCGTAAGTAGATGCCAGTGTATTTCATGGAAGGCAGGGCTGAGCGTTGAGCGCTGACCAGGGTCACTCGTGAGATGGAGTGAGTCTCCGTGTGAGTCTTGGTCTACGGCTCCACCTCCCAAGACTCTCCCAAGCCTCCCTCACCCAGCCCTCACCTGTACGGATACTAGTGAAATCGTCGTCGACTTGGTCTCGGTGTCGGGTTATTCCGCGCTCTTCGACGGCTGTCGAAACATCATCCTTAGTGAAAAGTGTGCGCGACGCGTCGAGGGACGCGATCGAAGTTTGAAAACCGTGATCGACGCCGGAATTTCGGCGGACAATAAATCCCCTCCTATGTAGGAACTTGAAGAAGTATCAGTCGACTCATGCTCAATCGACGTCCTTTTCTCGCATCTCCAGCCTTTTGCTCACTGACTTGTGTTTCACTGCTTACAGAAATGTTGTCTTGTGGCCAACGTTATTCCCGTCGATGCTTTCAATTTCTTAACATCGACAATTCCTCTCATGTCCGACAGATGGAGGCAACGGCTAACTTTGGCGACTGCCTGCGGATAAAAATGGACACCAGCCTCATGAATGTGTTGTGATGCCCCGAACCCGGGTGCAAGCGAGTCACGGCCGACTGCTACGCCGACTTGAAAGCTCGGCAGCTGCTGGGAATTGATGATTGGAATCTCAAGTATCGCTGCAGGTAACTGCACATCCTCACTCCTTTTCTATTCCAAATTTGATGTAGTGCATTCTCACCCAGTACTTCAACAGACTACAATGAAGGAGACTTTGGTTGCCGCTCGACTGAACTAATCGACCTTGGTTTGCGACAACCTGGATGTCCTCGAAGACCTGGTCTGCTTCGCCGTCACATGCCAACGACACTACGAAATAGCACGGCATCGCCTTGAACGCATAATTGCCGATGCCTTTATCCCTTCTTGGGCGGGAGACAGGCTCATTTTCCTAGGCAATTATCTTGTTAAAGACCTTCCACTGGGCATTTTCTTCTCGGCAGAGGAGCACAGCATTCCAGACACATTTGTCACGGGCACGCCTAATCCCTTCAGGGACTTCCAGCGAAAAAATCCCGATGCTGAGCTCCATGCACGGAGCAGGAGTTATTTCAACAAATACGGAGCATCTTATACGAGACTACAAGACATCCTGGCTTTATTTTGGAAGGACCTCTCAGAAACCACCGGGTGGGATCGAACGCATACTGGACCTAGTCCTAGGATTCACAAGCTCGACGTCACCATCCTACGGCAATTGGTATCGCTTCCCCGCCACTCACGCAGGAAGACCTATACGATCTCAAAAATTCCCGGTTCCAATTGTTGCGGGGGACATGGGCTGGACATCGCTTTGATCTTTCCGAGTTTCAATCCGTGCAGGATGGAGATTGGAAGGATATTAGTGCTCAGGTTTTAACTGAGATTGATCATCTTTTCCAGTTTGCTGCGCTGAGGTACTGAAGGGTGGGGCCGCAGTGCTTTTTTGGTGACACTGGGATGGCCGTAGTAGATAGTCGATTAAATTACATTCTATGTGTTCAAATTTCGACAGTTATCCTAGGGTTATCTGAACGTCTGGCCGTGTAAGTTTACCAAGTTATATCGATTCATTGTCAACGTCACGGTGCAGTTCTTTCTTCAACGCAATCCGTTTTTGTCTAACCAAGTACGCGGCACTGTCGCCATTACTTCATGTCTCCCGACGATGGACAAATCTGATCCCTCGTGGGCTCCTCAGACCTCAACATTGACAGTGACCTTGGAGTGACTGCATGGCCATGGAACGCGATTTGCAGAGTGCATCGGACCTTCATACGAAGGATGAGGTAGGATATTAACGTTGAATCCCAGGCATCTAGTAAGTAGTCCGACCGTTCTCTTGGGTGGCGTGCAGATACTGCAATCCATGAGATTCCGTCTATCACAGCGGCAATGGTGTATCTGTACTCGTAGCACACATTTGATGTGCATGTATGTAGTACGGCGGCCATGTAGGCCACCCGCTTAAGCTTGTTATTCTTGGGGACCGCTACATCCATCCGAGACGAGTATGCGTCAAATGAGGGTTTGAGTCTCCAGGATGCAGTTACACAGCGTTAACAGAGTCGATATCAGGGCGCTTGGAGACGGCAATGGCAGAGACGGAGGGGTTCTCAAGCTGAGCATGCGAGGCCGTAGACGAATTTGAACGAGCGGGTGGTCAGTGGTACTGAGGACTCCTCGGAGGGACGCGAACTTTTAGGAGCGGCGCGTCACGGTCACGCAGCGATGGAATATAATCTAATCGCAATCCCTTCCCCCATTGACTTTCCTTCGACCAAGCACGCGTTGTTCAAGATTCATACATGGTGAAAATCGTACAGGTTCGTTATTCTCAGAGTGAATACCTTGGGCCTTGCCGCAACTATCACAATAAGGTCTCGACAGTCGTCACTCAGGTGGCATCACAATTACAGATGAACAATAGGTTTTCCCTGAGGTCGAAACGATTTGACAATAGAGATTTTCACGGCATCGCCGCGACGGAAGTGATACGTTAAGTATATATTCTACGCTTGCCGTCGAGTCACTTCAAGATGACCATACCACAAGTGCCCTCACGTGTACGCCGACTTGTTTTTCCCTTGGATGTGCGCCAGCTTACATTTTCTTTACCTATCACATGCCAACCAGCCTCCCCACCATTCTACAGCGTTTCTCGGATGGCCTGGTATCGATAAATGCTTCGGGAAAACGGTCCGCAATTACCCCCGCCCTATTCTTTTCCCTGATGCAACGTCGTCTTTAGCTGGTCAAGGGCCACTTCAGCGCTTGGGATTCTAGAAACCTCCAGCGAGAGGCAAACACGATAGATCAAGAAACATCACTTCCACCGATCCATCGCCTTCCACCAGAAATCTTGGGCGAAATCTTCATCGCATGTCTTCCCCAATTCTGCATGTACAACAGTCCCAGCGCCCGTCATGCACCTATGCTACTGTGTCAGGTATGCGGTCATTGGAGGGACATCGCCTTGTCGCTCCCTATGCTCTGGTCGACATTCGGCACTGTCCTGGGACCCAGCATCACCTCCACCCACTTCGCATTGTATAAGCTTTGGATCGAACGCTCTCGCGGTTTTCCTCTCACCCTTAATCCTCTCTTGAGGCCAGGCCCCGGATTCGAGCCCACAATGAATTTATTATTCGCTCAGGCCCACAGCTGGCAACATCTTTCGATTGCTTTAAACGCTGAGTTTACGGACAGACTTCTCAAAATCCAGCCTGCCATCGCATCACTTTTGGAATCCGTCGAAATCGAATTTGGACCTGTCAAGGCTCTAGTCGACAACGACGAAATCATTCATTTTTTTACAATGCTCCCAAATCTTCGCCGTCTTAGATGGTGTTCCCAACTTCCCAGCAATTTTTCCGACTTCAAAGGGCCAAACCTGACAAAAATTGTGATCGGCGCTCGTATTTCTTCGGCGTCATGCATCACTTTGCTTTCGCAGTGTCCGCGCATCAAGACAGTCGACCTAGTCAATTATGAACCTACTCGGGCACATCCTTCACTCCACCATACAGTCAACCTTTCCGATCTCCATACGTTGATAATCGGTGGACAACAGCCGGAGCAGCTCCTAGATCACATCACCACCCCCGTTTTGCATACCCTCGATATTTGTGCACCTCTCGATCGTGGAACTATTCGACGACTTGCCGAGCGATCGCATTGCGACATCCATAAATTCATTATCGATGACTTTTTATCTGAGGACGACGCCCTCTTCTATCTCAAGTTACGGTGTCTGCAATCACTTCGCTGGCTTTCCCTTCAAAAGGGTATCACCGATGCAGTGGCAGCCGTCTTGATATGGAATATGGAAAGCAATCAAACTCATCTACCATTCATTCCTCATCTGAACCGCCTCGACCTTGATTCTTGCGAGACACGGGATGGCGCTGTCTCACAACTAATTACATCGCGTTGGCGTCCCACCGAGCACCCAGAGGATCTTAGGCCGGCGTCATTGCAATTTGTGCAGATTTCGTACGCAAGAGGTGCTCAGAATTTTCCCTTGGACCGGTCCACTTTTTTGGCACTTTCTGCACAGGGGTTGCAAATAGCATGCGGCCAGTTCAATATGTGAAATGTGTTGCAAAATTACTCTACAGTATTGAGTAGTTCCTTCACACCGAAAGTTTTTCGTCATTTATTGTGAACTCCTTCCACCTTATCGTGTTCCACTGTAGTCTTTGCGAAGGAGACTGTAAGCTGCCAAGCGCCGGGGGTTAATAACTCAGCACAGGCATAGGAAAGGTCCAAGGTCCTCAGCCGGCCGCCATTCGACAGCGCGTAAAGCGACTTCCCAATCACCAATCGTTCCAAGGACACGGCAAGAAGGTTATGAGTGGAATCCGCTCGAACATTGAGTTCCTCGAGTTTCTCGCCAGCTTGTTCGAGAAGGGCAAGAAGCTCGTTCTTGGGCGGAAACATGTTTGAGAGCGACAGTGATTTCAAATCGGGCGAATTCTCGAGCAGTTTGTCAATTTTGAGGTCAGGGCAGGCCGAAAAGTCTTGACCCGTCGTGCGGTCCCAAGCCAGAGAGAGGCTTTGCAGCCTTGGCAAGCACAGGCCCGATTTGAAGATGAGGGATGGCTCCACCGACGTCATGATCGATAACCTTTTAAAGTCGTCAGCCTGGATGTCGACTATTTCTTCATCCAACTCCTGGGAGAAAATGGGAGGACAGATGTTCACGGAGAGTGTGCGAAGATTTGGACACTCCTTGAGAATAGCCAAGAACATTTTGGGAGTAATCGGCCACTCCACTGTAAGAGTCCTTGTCGACTTCCACGTCTCCAAGACAACCCAGCTTGGGGACGAAGAACCTAGTTCATTAGCCGCCAAAGCTGGCGGAACCTGAGCCTGGGGCAGTGATGAAAGCAAAAGAAGCGGGAAGTTCTCGGTAGAATGGTGAACTTCGACTGCGGACTCGTTCTGTCGGTTCGGAATCGCGACACTAGTCTAAGATATAGAAGCTTGCGAACTGAGCGCAGTGGGGCTATTGTCCGACTCGGAGGATGTGAGATCTCCTTCAGGTGTCGTCAAATGAATCAGCGGTGATGTTGAGCCTTGGGCAATCGAGAAGCTGTTGTCAGCAGGCCCCTTAAGGTGGTCTTCTTTGTCGAGAGTCCCTATGTATTGTCGTATCGTAGAATAGAAGTCGACCTTGGGGAGGCTCCAGAAAGAGGCTGCATTCGTTCGAGTGATGCTTGCAATGAGTTGTCGCCAGAGTGGAGAGTAGTAGACATTAGGAAGGTGGAAAAGAGAACTGTGAAAGTAGCCGTGGCGCGGAGTTTTCGGGGGGACTGGTCCGGCACGTTCGCTCCTGGCGGGGGCACCAGTCTTGATCTGGCCGACGCCGAGGGCAACAGCGAGGTCGGCAATGATGGTGTTCTCGGTCTCACCGCTGCGGTGGGAGATCATGACGCCCCATCCGTCGGACTGGGCGAGCTGAGCACTGTACCTATGCAAAGCATATCAAAAGAAGAGGCTACTGACGCTTGAATGGACTCGAGATAGTACCGATCTGGTTGACCTTGAGGAGGAGACCGTTGCAGGCCTTCTTCTCGATGGCGGTCTTGATGCAGAGGGGGTTGGTCACAGTCAAGTCGTCACCGACAATCTGGATGCCGCTCTGCTCGGTGAAGTGGGTCCATGCCTCCCAGTCGTCCTGGTCGAAGGGGTCCTCGATCGAGACAATGGGGTACTTCTTGACGTAGCTCAGGTAGAGGTCGGCGAGCTCGACACCGGTGATCCACTTGGTGGGGTCAGAGTTGGGATTCTTGAAATCGAGGTCGTATTTGCCGTCTTTGTAGAACTCGGATGAGGCGACGTCGAGAGCAATCTTGATCTTGCCCTCGTAGCCAGCCTTCTTGATGGCCTCGGTGAGGAGCTCGAGGGACTCCTCGGCACTAGAGACGTTGGGGGCGGATCCTCCCTCATCGCCGACGTTGACAGCCGATGAAGGTTGAATTCAAGAGGTGGCGCTGGCAGCCATTTCGCAACTCACCGTCAATGCCGTACTTGGCGGTGATAACCTTCTTGAGGGTGTGGTAGATCTCTGTTCCAATCTTGATGGCCTCAGTGAAAGAGCTGGCGCCAGTGGGAAGAAGCATGAACTCCTGGAACGCGAGCTTGTTGCCGGCATGGGATCCACCGTTGAATCCACCGGTGTCCATGAGGCCTCAACGTCACCAAGCAAACCGAGATCGATGACTTCCTCATCAAGCTCGAGCTCGACGGCACCCCCAACAAGGGCAAGCTCGGTGCCAACACCATCCTCGGTGTTTCCGTCGCCGTTGCTGAGGCTGGTGCTGCTGAGAAGGGTGCTCCTCTCTACCAGCATTTCGCCGACCTTGCTGGCGTCAAGGCTCCGTTCGTCCTCCCCACCCCCGCGTTCAACGTGAGCACCCGATGGAACAGCAGCACGGAAGCGGCCTAAACGCGTCGAAAAGGTCAGAACACGCTTGACGGATGGGGATGGCAGCAATCACCTTTTGCGGTGTGCACATCGACCTACCGCATGCTGGCGGCTGACCCTCTCGAGTCTCGACCAAGTAAAGTTAAATCAGTGATATTGGTCAGACTTCAATGCGTATGTGCCAGTAGTCATGAGTGGCCATGGAAAAGATGTATGAAAACCAAAAGGGTATGTAATTCGTGTGCAGATCAGGTCAGAGATAAAAGGCAGTAACAACACCGAAGTTAACAATAACTGAACACTGCGTCGCCCTAGGGGCCCAGACCGCGTCGTAAGAAATGGAGAAGGGAGTAGGGATCCCAGATCCCGCCCTCCAAGTGAATGTCCAGAGAGGACAGAACAAACCTATTCTAGCCTCACAACAACAGGCCATTGAAAGCATACACGAAGAATCGAAACCATCACCCGAGTTTGACCGTCTTAGATCCCGGCGTAGACGTCGTCATCATCATAGATGGTGTCGGGCCTCTTCTTCTCCTCCGCCGCAGGTGCACGGGCAACGGGCGCGGCAGCAGCAGCCGCTTCGAGCATGGTGGCAGCAGGTGCGGCGGGCGCAATGGCAGCAGGCGCAGGCACAATGGCAGCCGGAACAGCAGGTGCGGTCGGCGGGATGGCAGAAGAGACAAGCAGAGCGGGTGGGAAGCTAGTGGCTGCAGCAGGTGGGGTTGGGAAGCCGAAACTCGACGCTAGCGGGCTGGGCGAAGGGGGGAACTGCTGGGCGCGCGGGGACGCAACGCGGGGCTCCCCAACATGAATCTCAGGCAGCATTGGAGGGGTAGAATCGATGCGGGAACGTAAGGTATGTGCAGGCGAAGGCGGTGCGGGGAACTCATTAATCTCGCGAGTGACAGAGTCGGTCGAGGGGCGAGAGGCCGCAGCGGCGGCAGCACCACCAGATAGCAACGCGGCGGGGAGGGCAGGGCCCACGGCAGTGGCAGCGCCACCAGAGAGCAACGCGGCGGGCACGGCGGGCAGAGCAGGGTCGGCAAAAGGCGAGGTGGAATCATTGGTGGGGACGGCACCATCGGAGCTGGGGTTGAGGAACATGTTGACAGCCGGGGTGTCCAATCCTGCAGGAACGTCGGTGTGCAGTTGCTTGGAGATTTCAGCGTATTGGGCGGCCTGGTAGGGGCTCACGCTGGAGCGGGCGAGATCGACGTAGTCATTCTGGACACCAAGATGGGACTGGCTAGGGTGGGTGGCGTACTGAGCGTCATCCTGGGGGTATCCATCCATGCCATTAGGGGAAGGCTGACGAGAGAGTGAGGATGGCTGCCTGGTGGAGAAACCGGGCTGGCCTCCCTCGTAACCGGGACCCATCTCGCTGACGGGTGAGCCCATCGGGGAGAAGGGGGATTGTCCGTAAGCGACGCTGGGGTACATCGGGTGGGGAGAGGTAGCGGAGATAGGCGACATGTTGTTCATCATCTGTCCTGGTGCAAACGATTGGTACTGTCCGTATTGCTCCATGTCATTGTACTCATTACGATACGGCCCTGGGGCCCCATACTGGGCTCCGAAGGTGGGAGCAGGGGAAGCAAGCTGCTTGCGCTCTATCATCGAAGGCGGCCGGGGATTGTAACCACGTTGAACAGTATCATCATGAGTGGGAGGATCATTTATCAAGATAGCAGAGCGCCTGAAATCGCTGGCATTGAAGGCTGCGGCGCTGTCTTCCTCGTTCCTCCTTCTGCGGTTCTAAAAATGACAATGAGTAAAGTGTTAATGGCATTTCTCTGTCGTCTCACCAAGATGAATCGAACAACGAAGACAATAGCGATTAACCCCAAGATAGCGCCAGCAATACCGCCAACGATTCCACCAACATTGGAACTGCTTTCAGAAGTATCAGATGACGGGGTCGCCGTAGCAGCTGAAGACGTGTTGGAAGTGATCGAAAACGCGGACGAACTCGAAAGCTGCGAAAGAGTGGGGGTGGGGCTAGTGACGGCGGGAGGGGGAGTCACCTGGACAAAGATACGGTTAATGAAAATGTTTGAAATGGCCTAAAGCGAGAGACGTACTGCGTCAGGAGTGGGACTAGGACTCGGCTGTATGTTATTCTCAGGAGGAGAATTATCCTGCGTGGTAGGCCTTTCCACTGGCTGCTGTTCGGGTGTCGGAGTAGGAGTAGGTGTAGGAGTAGGTGCCGTGTTAGGAGTAGGTGTATTGGGGGTATTGACGGGATTAGCGGGAGCCGCGGGTTGTGTGGGAGCCGTACTAGGTGCAGGGGTCGGCGTCGGCGTGGGGGTATCCGGCGGGGGCGTCCGAGTCGCTGACGAAACAATCCCATGTCAGTATCATTTATTCTGCAAAACTCGGGCTACTAAACACAGGCGGTGGAGACACCTGTAAGATATTGGGCGCACACTGGCGAACCTCGCCGCAACAGCCAGACTTCGCAAAGTTCTACGCGCGGTTCTTTCGCGACACGCTGTATTGCTACCCAAACTAAATTAGCTGCTCACCTGTTTCGGTTTGAGTATCCGTATCAGTATCAGTTATAGTCTCTGAGTAGATAGCGGTCGGACTGAAACGAGCGACAAGGCTCTTGTAGGCGGCTTCTTCGTCAACATCGGGGGCAGCGAGACGACGCTGTTTGAAAGCGACAGCACGCCTGTGAATTTGCTGTTTATGGTGAGCTCCCATGGCTTTTACGAAAGGACTGGTTGGGTTAAAGAATGTGGGGTCCCGGAGGGGGAGAGAAGGATATACGACCAACGCTGAGCGAGGATGTGGATGAAGGGAAGAAAGCTGTTTGTCACGGACCGTGACATGCCATATGGATGGTCAGTCAGGTACCAACTGGTACCGACCCGGTTGCCATCGTTCCCGCCGTTCAATTGAATATGTATGTGTACTGGCCACTAGTACTGCTTTGAATTTTTGGTAGCACGGGGAATGCGGTCTGGCGGTTAATGGTAATCAATGGGCGTTGTGGTACGAAAATATGAGGCCCACAGCCTCTTCAAAGGCTCAAATGGACGGGCGCTTCAGCTTTACTGTGCTCGTCAGTCGCGAAAGATCCCATCTGTATCCATGCTGTGTTTTTCTGTACTGTGGAGTGCCACAAACTTTCCAAATACAGTCCGCTTATATAAACAAATCAACCTCCGAGACTCGAGTCATCCGACGACGCTGTTTGACCTCCAACCTCTCCCAACATTTCTCAACTCCTTCTTTTCATTGTTGATCCTCTTGTCGTATCTCACCGTTTTCCTCACTGTAAACTTCCGCCAACTGTTTGGCCCCATTAGAGAGAGCATGCCGAGTTGTGACTGAAGTTATGCTCGTCAAAGCTTCCAATTTCTCAACATTGACAATTCCTCTCCTGTCCGACGGATGGAGACAGTGCTTTTCGTCCAATGGTTTATGAGAGGAGCCTCAGTGGAGTCTAATAGCAGCCTCATGGATGCGCTGTGGCGCCCCGAACCTGGCTACAAGCGTGTCACGGCATAACTTATGCCGACTTGAAACCTCAGCTGTTGTCACGAAGAGATGATTGGCATATCAAATATCGCCGCAGGTAACCACACATCCGCTGTCCTTGTGATGCCAGCTGATACAGTACATTTTCCACATCCAGGACTCCTACAAACTATGATGAAGGAAACTTTGGTCACCTCTCGACTGAATTAATCATCTTAATTTGCAACGATATCGATGTCCTTGAAGACTTGGTCTGCTTCGCCATCACCTGCCAACGACACTACGAAGTAGCGCGGTGCCACCTTGAACGCATGATGGTAGAGCGTTGATTCCGTCGTGGGCGGGCGACAGGCTCATTTTCCTGGGCAATTATCGCTTCCGAAAACTTCCACCAGGAATTCTTTCGGCAGAAGAGATATGCGGCATTACACCCAAAGTTAGCCAGGACACTGGCCAAATCCCGTCAGGGACATCCAGCGAAAAAATCCCGATGCCCATGCTCGGAAAAGGAGTTATTTCGAAAAATACGGAGCACATTATACAAGGCCACAAGACCTCCTGGCTTCATTTTTGAAGGACCTCTCAGAAACCACCCGGTGGGATCCAACACATACTGGTCCTAGGATTAACAAGCTCGACGTCGCCATCCTACGGCAATTGGTATCGCTTTCCCCGCCACTCGCGCAGGAAGACATATACGGCGGTAAATACGTCTTGCGTAACCTTGTCACTCGAAAATACGTCCGAGGTGACGCTATCGGAAAGGCAAGGTCGCAGTCCGATCTGCCACGGTATTATATGCGCAACCGCCTGTGCTGGGAGCATATTCTGCTTTCCAAGACCGCATGGATGTCGGAGGATCTCAACGACTTTTCCCAATTCCCAATGCACCGAGGGACATGGGCTGGACATCGCTTTGATCTTTCCGAGATTCAATATGTGCAGGGTGGAGATTGGAAGGATATCAGCGATCAGGTCTTGAATGGGACTGACCACCCACCCCAGTTTGCTGCGCTGATGCACTGAAGGATGGAGTCGCAATTTTACGTTATAAATTCTCGTCTCTTCAGTCTCTTCATTCAAATTGTCTACCTCCGAGTTGCTGGTGACCTTAGTACTGCACTGCATGAGTACTTTGCAGCTTAGTCGGCTATCGCATTTGCTTGTCTTATACTTAGATTAATAACAGACCCATGTGGCGTCTCGAGGTGGCTCCCACTGTTGAATGGTAATATACACCATTCTTCTACAAATGTAATCTTACACGTTCCGAGCTTGCCTATAGAAAAAAGTTTAAGTCAGGTGTATGGACGTTCATGGCACATGTTGATGTTCATAGAAGTGCGTTGCAATTGGAAAACGCTATGACGCATAACTTACTATCCAAGGGCCTGTCCTCTAGGGGAAGTTAGCTCCGAGAAGGATTTTACCGCCAAATTGCCCGCAAAGGCGCTGGGGAAATGCAAATTTGTTGGTGAACGTCGCTTTGTCCCTGAAAATGCGTGACAACTCACATAATCGGCATATTCCCGCTTCGGTTTGTCTAGCTGTCCCATCTGTGGGCAGACCAGATATCTGTTCTCCACCAGTTCCATGACGATTGAAGCATAAATACATCAAGAAATGAGCTCTTAGACACTTCAAGACCTATTATGAATGCTACATATATTTCTTATTACTGCGTACATCAGGCTAAACCATTATCAGCTTTGCTTGCATTGGCTGGTATCTAAGGCTCTGTGTACGGTACACAAGCACGCAGTCAGAAGCCATCATCTATACACTTCTTTGTTGGAAAGAAAATATTTTGAACGCCGCCCTAGTCTCCCAAAGCCAGACGTAGAAATTACTTCAACCTTCGCATATCCGTGTTCTGACCGGCACCCCGGCTGTTGGCGTTGACTTTCACCACAATACAATTGGCCGTGAAGACGCGGGAAAGCCGGTGTTTCAATAGTTGTAGCCTACAGTGTACTGGGGCTCAACTTGAAGGGGCCAATGATGCTGAGGTATGGCAACAGGGACTCCTGGTGCTGACTTGTTCGTCTGTACTAGTTTAGGGCAGCCATGAAATACTGAAAAGGAAATGTCACGCCCGATCCTGAACGCACCAACTTGAAATTCAAAGGTCCTTGACTCCGAGTTGACCTCCGAGGGCAGGCCAGCGCAGCTGGCTATCCATAGTTGACCGCCTCCAACGACAGTTCATTCTATTCTACTGTAATTCATATGTCTGACGGCTCCAGGTTCGTCAGATATCTTTTAATTAACCTTTCGTTCGTGATATTCAACTACACGCCAGGCTGCGACAGTCGTGGTCGACTGCTCTGAGCGATGCCGAGGCCCATTTCCGACAGCTCCTCACCTCACCTTCGTCAGAATGGAGGCGAGTGTCAAACAGTGGCGACACCGCACCGGGAAAGAAGGGCAAAGCCAAGGCGTCCACTATACCAGAGCTGGCCGACGTCATTGTTCATAGGAAACCGAGCAAAGCCGGCGACGAGATTTACAGGCTCGTCTTGGACGTGCCAATAAGCGAGGAGATTGTGTCTTTGGAGCCGTGGAAGGCCGTTCTGACGACGCCTGAGCTGAGGCAAGAGTGGGATCCAGCCGTGGAGGAGGCGCATTTGCTCGAAATGTTTGACCATACGACGCGAATATCGAAAACGAACTTTACTTTGGGATGGCCAGCAAAGTGAGTGATTTTCAAATTACGCCTTGTCGTTATGTTCAATGCCAGTCAGTCCTCGAGACGCGGTCACGATATGCCGTTCATTCCATGACGCCACAACCCTTATTGATATCACCACGTCTCTTCCTCGCTCGCCCGATGAGCCTGCATATTTACGACCCTCGCCCCCGTTCGTTCGGTCCCATGTTCCTCGTAAGTCTTGAATTCAGCCATACTTTACGTTATTGAATTCCTCTAGTCCTTGCATGGTGTATACAACACATTCAACCGCAGTCAGTCCCAAATGCTCCCACGGACAGCGCGCACAAGAAGAGGAACTCAAGAATACGGATGACCTGTTTCTGGCAGCACGATCTCAAAGCCTTATGGGGTTTTGGAACGTCGTCGAATCTGAAACAACAACTATCTACGATGACCCTGGGCCTTCTGAAGACCGTCCTGAAGCGCGGAAGTCATGTACCGAAACTCGTGGGGTATGGTAGTGGGGTCAGTATCGACCGTATCCGGTTCCAAATTGACCGCGAAGCCCTTACCGTCGACTATTCCATTATTCCCGAGGACGATGACCACCCGGCACACACTGATGGCGCACAAGGCATGGCCGAAGTGCACGCCCTTCGCGAACACCGGCGTTTAACGCGTTCTATTGAATGTGTGCTGCCCTCGTCGGAAGGCTGGGATGTCCGGGTGACCACCAAGGCGTCGTCCGAAGAAGTCGAAAACCTACCTTGGTCTGCGCACGCGATTCGAAGTAGCTCAATGACATCGTCTCCCTCCATACCACCTGATCAGATTGTTCTTCGGCTCTCTCATGCTGCACTCCTTGACGATCATTCCGTCCTCAAAGTCAAGGTTGTGATTGAAATCTCGGGGCCCTCGAGTGGGCTTCGCCTCAATGGCTTACCCCAGACTATTCAGGACGTTGAGGACCGCGACCCATCTTCGTACTTCATCTCAGAGCAGATTCTTCAGGACGTGTCAAGTGCTGTCGATCTTAGTTTCCATACGACGTCATCATTGGGCACTGTCAATACCACTGGGTCAACCGAATCCGTTCAAACACTTGTGCGGCCTACAGCTGAACGCACCGCGGCAGCTGATAAATCGGTGCTGTCAAGAGTGCGTAGAAACTACATCTATTTCTCCTCGCTTTTACAAGAGCCGGAAGCCAAATGGAGGCGAAGTGCGTGCGCATCTGATATTGTTGTGTTCGATGTCTGATTCTTTTTAGCGACCGAGGGGCGAGGGGTGTCTATCACTCAGCTTGACTCCATTGATCCTACACTGGTGGTCTATCGGGCTGAAGCAACCTTCGTTGGTGTCGGACTCTGGGATCTTTATGGTGCTGTTGTATCCCCAGGGGCCAAGATTTACTGGGATAAGCAACACGAGGACGCAGTATTGTTGGAGGATGTCAACGAACTTACTGAACTGTGGCATTACAAGACAAGACCTGCATGGCCTGTCAAGTAAGCACCCATCATTGCGCCGATTGAGCTCTTCCAACTCTTCACACCTTAGCGGTCGCGATGCTGTCGTGCTCAAGACGGTTTATAAGTCACCCACCGCCATCCATGTGTTTTCCTTCTCCGCTGAAGATCCACATCTTTTCCCGAACGTTCCCGCCGCTGAGCCGAATGTTATCCGTACCCAGGTTGACCTTCAAGGCTGGGCTATCGAGGCCCTTTCGCCAACAACGACATTGCTCACTCTCCTCGAACAATCCGACCCGAAAGGATGGACAAACAAGACTTCCATTCCGACCCAGATGATCAATACTCTTGCTGGCATCGGCGAATTTGCTATCAAATGCGGAGGCCCACCTGTTATGACCCGTCTCGCTGGTGCGAAAGCCAATGAGCTGCGGTACGACCACGAACGGGCTAGCTTCCGAGTTGAATACGAGGCGTCTGCGGGCCGACGAGTTTCTGCGGCCAGCTCAGATGAGAACGTGGACGATTCTACGGCTATGATTGAGTGCGAAATCCGCTGTGACATGGACACATGGGCTCCCTCGCTCGACATCGTCGTGGACCCGCCACCCCACACTATCTCATGCCTGCGTCGGCACCGTCTGTCTGCAGAGGGAGGCGGCCTCTGGCTATCAATGACCCATGACGCGATGTTTGTTGACGACGACCGCCTCCTCGCCATCGTACGACGGGCGCCGGGGAAAGAGAAGGGACTGGTGATGGTGAATGGCGCCAAGGTGCCTGTTGATGTCGAGGAGCTTCCAGAGCAGGAAATCAAGGCACTCACGAAGCAGAAGCGCGTCAAGCCCCCCCGGATACCACTCGATCAGCCGCCAGTTGTGGGCGTCATCCGGCGGCGTAGAGCGGAATGGGACTCGGATTCGGCCGGCAAGGATGGGGCCAGTGCGAACACGACCAATGGCGCTCTCAGTACGTGGGCGTCGGCGCCCAGGATATCAAGCCCCTTGACGAGGCTCTTCAACTATGCGGTGGATCAGGCGGCAGCAACGACGCAACAGGCGGTGGCTGCCATATCTCCTGCTACGGCACTAGGGAGTGCACCGTCTTCGCAGAAGGCGCCGATGCAGTATGCTTTGGACGCATTGTCGTGGGCGCAAGAAACCCATGCGCTCTTCCCGTCGACTGGCTGGGAGCTCGTGAGCGACAAAGGTCTGCCTGTGCACAAGAAACTCGCACCTGAAATCTGTTCCGTCATCCCTGTACACAAAGGCTTCAAGGTCATCGAGGGCGTGTCTGCCGAGGAGCTAGCTGCAGTCATCACGGAACCCGACTGTCGTCGAAAGTGGGACGATCGATACGACTCGTCTTTTGTGCTCGAATCGTTTGGCGGGACCTCTCGCACTTCCTTTGTCGTATCCAAAGCCGGTTTTCCTTGGCGTGACCGCGGGTTCTACGTCGCCTCCGTCATGGCGCGCGCTCTCGCGCCACCTTCTATCTCCCGGCGGAACACTGGTTCCTCAAGCGACGTCACAGAGTCCAACGGCGTGCGCAATGCCATTTTCTGCGTCTCCGCGTCATTCAGTCCAGACTCCGTGTCGCTGTTCTCGTCGGCGAAATATAACTCATATGGTCTGCCAATAGGACGCACGTACGTCGACGCATGGATCTTCGAGACGCTTGATCCATATACAAAGGAGAACTACGCTATCCCATCAACGAGGTGCACGAGGCTCGTCGCGGTGGACTATGCGGGTGCTATCCCTGCGGCTGTGAACTCGATGATCAACGCTACGCTGCCCCGCTCCATCCTTGCTGTCGAGTCGTATATCAAAGGGCTCGCGCCGCACCCTGTCACGCGCCTTCCTGCGCCCGGGCTGGTCATCACCGACAAGAAAGTCGAGGGGCATCTAGCGACGACTGCGTGGAAGTTGAGGAAGCGCGACGAACATCGGGTGCTGGTGAACACAAAGTTTTCGTCAGAGGACAAGGTGTACGTTGCCACTATCCTCGTTACAGCGCCTGTGACGTCATCTTCGTCGTCACCTACGCTGTCGTCCACGCGTACCCTTGATCCCAGTTCAAGCGCAACTACCGCAGCAGACCAAACGCCCCGCGCGAGTAAACTGCTGCAACATGGCACGCACCTGTCGACGATATCGTCCTCTGCACCAGACCTCCTCCATCCCGGCACATCATCATCCATCAGCACGTCTTCGACGCTCAGTGACACCATACTCCCGCCAAGCGCTAGCCACCCCGTATCCTCAGCACCACTCGCATCCTCCTCGACTTTCCCCTCCTCCTCCTCACCCCCCGCCCAAATCCCAATCCCAACCCCAATACGCCAACGCACCACCTCCTCGACCCCGTCTTCCCTTCAAGCACCCACGTCTCTCTCTCCACCAAATTCACACCTTGAGAGGAATCGCGCGTCCTCGTCCGCCTTCACACCTAAAGGCGAGGTACGCCCCGCGACGGACCTGCTGGTCGCAGAGATCGTGGTGGAGTCGGAGCTGTACCTCGATGGGTACGAGGTGCTGCTGAGGTCAAGGATGCGGGGGGACTGGCAGGCCGGTGCGAAGGGCGAGTACGTGCCTTTTAAGGGGATGCCTGCTCCAGCTGCGTCCGAAGACGTGACTTCTTCCTCCGCATCAACCACAACCGCGCCGACACAGGGTGAAAACACAGCGGCACCAGCACGCGCATCAAACAGCGTCCTGCCGCTCTCCTACACAATCCACACGCTTCCCTCCTCGCCTCTGCACTCCTCTGGGCTCAACGAGGGCGCGTCCCCCACGCGGCACCTCCTCCGGCTCTCGCTCCCCACGGCGCAGTACCAGGTCTCGACGGTGCGCGACCCGCTGACGGGGGAGGTACGTGCGCCGCCGCCCATACCGAAGTGGCTGGAGAATATGAGGGAGGGCGGTGGGGCCGTGGTGCAGGTTGAGGTTAGGCCGAGGAGCGCGAGTACTGCTACTGTAGCTGCCCCTGGGGGTGTTGGGAAGGGGAGCGTGAGGGGTAAAGGGAAGGACAAAGACAAGGGGAAGACGAAGAAGGTGCTGGTGGATGGGGTTGAGGTGTGTGTGGTGGATGAGAAGGAGGGGCTGACGACGCTGGGGAGGGAGGAGTTGCTGGAGGATCGGGTGGGCAAGATGGGCGTGCTTTCTCGGTGGGTACACCTGCGTTGTTGAGATGAGTTGCGCGCTAACATTTCGAGGTCTTTTTCTCTAGGATACCAAGCGAATCGGAGCCACTCCCTCCAGAACTCAAGACCCCCGTAGGCATCGCTGACGATCTCCTGGATGACACGAGCACGAGCCCGCCTGCACCTGACACGTCAAAGCCAAGTCCCCTCTCCACCACGACCACGCCATGTGACTCCACGGAAGACATATCCACTCAGGCAAGTTGTGTTCATTAACCTTTCTTCCATGGACCGAATCGCTGACGGTGCTGTCTCTCTCTGAACTCGTGTGACCCTATCTTGGACTCGTGTGGCGACATTTTCATTTCATGTGGTGCCATCATTGCCCTTGCTGCAGCTGGGTGACGTGCAGGCGGCGCCTCACCCCGCGACATTAACGCCTCGTGTCCCGCATGTGGCCTCCTCTGGGGGGCTTCTCGGGTTCCTGAACGCCTACAACAACCCGCTTGCGCGTTTCACAGCTGCGGGCGCGGGTACGACTGCAACGACTTCAACAACAAAATCCGATACTGTAAATAATTCAAGTAATACGCCAGCTGCACCTGGAACGGACTTGGACGGAAAGGGGGTGGGAGAGGGGGTGGGAGCGGGCGATGGGAAGGTGGCCCCGGTGCCTAGCCCGGGCCCCAAGGTTCCCGGAGGACTGGGCGACTTGGACTCGGGCACGGCTGCAGCGTTTGCGCGCCGCACACCGAGACGCCAGTACCCGCTGACGACTGTGCTCGTGGTCGCGCTGATTGCGTTCTTGATTGGCTCGCTGCTCCGAAGTCTGGTGTCGCCGGCTGATTTTGTATATTTCGTGACGGACCTGCGGGATGCTGACGAGGATCGGGGGTGGAGGGAGATCCGCAGGCTGTTTGAATTAAAGTACGTGGTTGGGGGATGGGATTTCCAGGTGGCAGTCGTGCGGCGGCACTAATAGTAATACATGTATTGTGTACTTTGTAAATACTCTATTGCATAATGGCCTCGGAGTTCTGATGAATGATTGATGGGTCGGCAAGTGGCGAAGGATTGGGTCGGCGATGAATTTGAAATGAAGCAGCTGTACGCTGTCTTGCTCGACCTTTGCTCCCCGTCGCCGACGTCCGCTGCGTCGCCAACTAATCGACGCCACGACGCCACCCTCCCCGGCCCTGTACTTTCTATCTATCGGCCCTCTGTATTTCTTGTCTATTTTACCCCACTGCAACCCGGAACCTAATTCAGGTTTCTCACACGAAAACTTGCGCCCACGCGCTGCCCGTCTTCCGAGCTTTCTTCCCTGGAATTTCAGCTCAACTCTGCTATGGCTACGCCGGGACCACCCCAGCAGCAGCAGCAGCAGCCTCAACCACCACCTACAAACGACAGTCTTCCGCCAGCACTATCATGGGAGGGCGAAAAGATGTCCGTCAACAGCAGTCATGGGGAATTGGCTTATTTTCTGACTTGTGATTCCCATAGGTTCAACATCTACATCTATGACTACTGTTTCAAGCGCGGGTTCCGCAAGACTGCTCGTGAGCTCATGAGTGAGGCCGATATCGCCCCGGACTCGACGCCCCCGATCAACGCTCGCCAGGGCCTCTTGTTCGAGTACGTTATCCGCTGCTGCTTCTCCGCTGAATTAACGAACCGATGGTGGATTGCGCTTACCATAGATGGTGGAGTGTCTTCTGGGTGCTGTTCACCGCAAAGGCGAACGGAAGCGGCACTGAAGAGGCCATGCTCTATACCCAGGTGCGTCTTCTTATCAAGCGGTCCACATGCTACATGCCAATACCAACGCCGATGCCAGCACCAAGCACGTCAAGCAAACCAGCGCCTCCAGCCCGGACAATCCCTGCACGGCGCACCGTCGCAGCCGGGCATGCCCCACCAACAACCCCCCTCCATGGGCCGCCTTGCGAACGGTCGTCCAGGCCCAGGCTTGGTGACATTCATGCCGAACGGGTCCATGACGAACGGGATCGGGCCCCAAGGTGGCGGCCCCAACCCAAATAGCTTCTCTATCGGCGGTCCAGGCGCGCCGCAGCCGAACGGTATCATCGCGCCTCCACCTGGTTCTCAAGGTGGACCACCAGGCCCGGGGCAAGGTGGGCCCTCCGCTCCCGGCCCGGGACAAGGTTTCCAGCTACTCCCTGGGCAGCGACCCGGGGGGATGCCGCAGGGGGGCCCACCACAAGGCCAGCCAGGCCAGCGCGTGGGAGGACCCCCGAACCCGAATGGCCCATTCCCGTCGCCGAATATGGGTGGATCGCCGCAGAATCCTTCGGGGCCCCCGGGACATCCACAGACGCCACAGCAGCAACAGCAGGGGCAGGGGCAGCCCCAGCCGCCGCCGATGGGTCAGCTTGGTGGGCCTTCGCCGCACCTGGCGCACTTGCCGCGCGGCGGAATGCTCCCCCCGAATCAGGGGATGAATCCGATGGGGCCAGGGTCCCAGCCGGGGCAGGGGGCACCGCCTGGATCGCAGGGGTACCCACAGCAGCAGGGGCCGCCGGGGCAGATGGGGCGGTCGCCGAGCCGGGCGGAGACACCTGGGCAGGGCCAGGGAGGGCAGGGGGGGATGATGCACCCAAGTCCCTCAATGGCTAATCGACAGCCTCCAGGGCCAGGTGGAATGGGTGGGATGGCGGGAGGACCGATGGGTGGGTTGGGAGGGGTAGGGGGTCCGATGGGGGGGGTAGGGGGTCCGATGGGGGGGATGGGGATGCCGGATAGTATGCTGAATAGCCAGATTATGGCGATACCGCAGGTGGTCCTTGCGCAGCTGAAGCAGGAGCTTGGGATGGGAGATAAGGATTTGTCGACGTTTAACGCGCAGGATAAGGTGTGTTGTTTCTCTCCTTATTTATTTTATGGTCTCGAATTTTTCGCGTTTTTTCGTTTCTCCTTTGGTTGGCAGATACTGACGACTTGTACACTTGACTTCAGAACCGTCTTCTAAGTGTGTATCGCCAACGACACGCGCAGCAACAGGGAAAGCTTGGGCAGGATAACGCTACTGCAGGGCCATCGAATCTGTTGATGCAACCACCAGGCCAGCAAGGCCAGCAGCGGGGTGGTCCTCAACAGCGAGGACCGGGGCCTCAGCCAGGGCAACCTGGGCCACAAGGGCAGCAGCTAGGGCAACAGAGAGTGAAGCGGAATAGTACAAGTCCTGGCGAGGAGGTGTGATTTCTGTCTTTTCTCTCTTTGTGGTCAGATGCGACTGCGATCCTCCAAAGCATGACATCATGGAACTGATGAAGCTGTGTTTTGATAGCACGAAAACCTCCCCCGTAACGAATCTTCGCCGCCCGACCGCAAGCGCGTGCGGCGCTCGCCGATGGAGCAACCCGCCGTACCCACCATGAACAATGTCAACTTTCCGCACGGCGCGCCACTACAACAGGGCCCGCCACAGCAGATGATGAACATGGGTCCGCAGGGGATGATGATACGTGGTGCGCCACCCGGGATGGGTGGGATGAATGGTCACCCAGGGCAAGGAGGCACGATGGGTGGGCTTGGGGGGATGGGAATGCAAGGGGGTCCGGGGCCGCAGGGGATGCAGAGTGGTCCGGGACAGCCGGGAATGCATGGAATGGGACCACAGATGGGCCATTCTGGGGGGGTGACTCCGCTTCTGCAGGTAAGTTGTTCGTTCTTTAGCGTACAATTTTTTCTTGACTGTCTGTTTGTGCCGTATATAGCATCAGCAAATGCAAGCACGGGAGCACATGATGCGGCAGCACGCTATGCTCGCCGCAAAGAGCGGCCCTGGCAACGCCGCCTCCCCTTCCTTATCCGAACCTACATCCTTCACCATCGCGCCACCACAAGGCGGCGGCGGACCAGGCTTCGGCCCGGGTGCAAACCGCATAGGCCAGAAGGCGACCATGATGCCCCCGCCCTCACCCGCTATGGGCGGACCCCCGAAAGATCCGAACCAGAACCCAGGTCCTGGTGCACCAAATAACAACGGCGGGAAGAATCCCAACCAGCCTGGGGGGATGCCCGCAAACCATGGCTCCCCCAGAAATCCGCCGCCTGGAAATGGCGGTAACGCTGGGCACACACCGAATGCGAATGGAACGGGCCCGCCGACGCCTGGGCCGCAGAACCCCAATCCCGCTAGTCAGCCTGGCGGGTTGGGCGTCGGGGGCGGGCCGCAGAACATGGCGCCATCGCCTTCGGCGATTCTTGGCGGTGGTGGGAACGGTGGTGGGCAACCGATGAACAATGCGTCCATGGGCGGACAACTGGACATGGGGGGTAACATCTTCGGAGCGGATTGGATCAATGGCGTGGCGAACGGGTTAGAGGACTTTGGGGACATCAATTTTGAGAGGGACTTTGGGCAATGGTTCAACCCGGATGACGTGCCTGGTTTAGACGGGATGAAGTAGTGGGGGCTGGGAGGGCTTGCCTGCGTGGGCGGCTTGTATTCCCATTGGAGTGATGGATGGTGGATGGTGGACGACTTGACTGTTCTACGGAGGTATGGATGGTCTCGGGTGCCTTGTCAGGGATCTGCTCGCTTTCTCCCGAGCAGTGGAACGCACTCCACGATCCTCCATCGAGTGGTGCTGGGAGTGATGCTGGTGCTATGGTGGTGATGGAAGGATGATTCCCCTGGAAACAAAAATCATTTGTGGCGGGTGGGACGTTCGTCGCTTTCTTTTGCTGTTCTTTGTCTTGCTGCTAGATTATCCTTGGTCTGCTCCCCTTTCTTTTCTTTTCATCTGTGTCGCCGTCTTGACTCACCCGCACCGTGGTCTGTGGCTTGCTGCTGTCCTTTTCTAATGTTATTCCCTCGTCTCATTTTTTTGCTCCTATCCATCTCACATCTCATCCTTTTTTCTTTTACCATTTACCTCGTCGTACTTTTGCCCTCCTGGTTGTACCTCTAATCGTCTTGCCATATGTACAGAATCGTAGTCTCTGGATGGAGAGTGGATCGATCTATGCGTTGGGAATTTGAACTACGCAGCCTTGATGGCATCAACTATTCATTCAAAGTACGCTGTTGTGGCGCAATCCCGGCATGCGAAATCCAAATGAGGTGATGCCTTTGACCATTGAGATGACAAGATGCAACGATGCGGGACCAGCTGATCCTGCTGGTATATGCCGACCCAATGTGGCTGACGGAACTCAACAAGTATCTAGGGGACGAGGAGAAGGGGGGAGAAAAAATGCAAGAAGAACGCGCGAGCAGGTTGGCTCGTTGGCGGGAAGAGATACTCTTAAGTTGATAGGAAAGTGTGATCAGCATAACTTATCAAGAAATTTCCAGTTGGCTGCTTTAGAGTCTTGCTTTCTCTCTCGGAAGCCCCTTTGACTGAACATGTTGTATGCTGTTTTAATTTGCATACCAAGTCATGTTATTTCAACCAGACATGCTACTATGATGGATAAGCATATGCGTGCCAGGCATAGAGGCTCTAGAAATTCAAACGATGGTGCTTGGAAAATTATGCCCAGAATCGAAAAACACAGGACTCTGTGTTGTATCAACACTATCCTAAGTCGCCGGCGATGCATTCTACTTCCCCAC